>JARQTG010002620.1:0-10093 GCA_030142615.1 Syrista parreyssii
TTCGTTCTCGTTTGGTCAGCACTCTCGGATAGCGATATTCAAACTCAGCCACCGCGAATTCGTCCACGTAGCGATTCTGAGTTAGCCAGTACGTTTCGTTCGTTCTCGCTTTGCCAAAAGTCACTTTCAGTGGAATTCAAACTCATCCACCGTGAATTCGTCCACGTAGCGATGCTGAGGTAGCCAGAACGTTTCGTTCGTTCTCACTTTGCCAAACGTCACTTTCCGTGGAATTCAAACTCATCCACCGCGAATTCGTCCACGTAGCGATTTTGAGTTTTGATTTCCTTCTAACGTCGGAGCGGGGCAATTTTCGTGCTCCGAAGAACAGTCGCACGACTCGCTCTCTTTCTCTTCGGAACGCCGAAGTGGACACATCTGACATACTCCTTTACGTACCCAGACGAGGATCAGTCAAGGATCCGAAGTGACGGGCGGAGTTGTATTCATTTTCACCCTCGGTGTGGCCAGCCGAGTTTCTATCGTGAATATATAGATCTATCGTGAATACGATAACCACCTGTCTCAACGAAAGGAGCGAGGAAAAAGAAGATTTCCTACCCATCGATATTTCGAGTCCAGCGAGATCTTCGACATGCACAAACCGATAAGTTTCTTTTTTTTATAGTACTTTCTGATATTGTTGAGCGGAACCAAAATTTTAAAAAAGGGGTGTTTATCACATATTTTGGAAATTAATTGATGTATTTGGAGAATGTTTATGGTTGTGAAGTGAAAGTTAGGAGCACGGAGATTTATGTAATAAGGAGAAAGAATCGCGTTTATATATATATGCAAATGTACTATTCGGTGTCGAAATCTGATGTTATACACAATTAAAATACATAATAACAAAGTTCACATTTTGCAATTTGGCGCCCAACTAGAGGCACGAGTCGATTAATAAAATAGAAGTATTTTAATTAAGAGAAATCGTGAACCTATAAAAGTCATGAATAAACAAATGATTAACAAAAAATATTATAATCTTTTGAAAAAACTGTAATTTCGGTGTATGGACAGAGACAAGACGACCGTTTATGTTACACTGTCGGGTAGAACGTCTAAACAGATATATAAGAATTTGTCGAATTTCACAGGTCGGTCAAAGGAAAAAAAAGTAAACATGCCCATTATAGTTGACGATAGACCGATAGCGAGCGAGGAGTCAAGGCAAAGGGAAACAGAGCATGAGCAAGAGAATCTAGCGAGGCAGAGACACGAGCTTGAACAATTGTGTCACGAGCTCGAAGCACGGAGAAAAGTTATCGAAACACTACAACAACAACAGCTTCAGCACCACGGTCAAGGGGAAGGTAATCCTGCTTTGGAAATTAATCCGGTACAACAACAAAACCGAAATATAGCAGAGATTTCGGCGACCGTGAGTAACGCGCACAGCAATTCTATTGATTTTAAAATCCCAAAATTTAAAGACGAAATTGAACGAAATCCGGTTGATTTTATCGAGGAATTGGAAAGATTTTTAAAATAAGAAACGTGCAAAATGAGCGAAAAATAACAATGGTTGAGAGCGCGTTGAAGGGTAAGGCCGCATTATGGTATGAAATTAGAGGGGCTTTTCGTGATTTTGAGTCATTCAAAGAAGATTTTTTGAACGAATTCTACTCAATTCCTACTAGAGTTTTATTTAAGAATCGATGGATGGAGCGTCGGTGTAACCTGAATGAGGAATAACTTCAAACCTATTTTTATCGACAGATACGAGACGCGAAGTATTTCAGTCCACAATTAACGAAATACGAGGTTAACTATAATGTCATACAGCAATACCTCGTCTAGGTACGCGAAGCACTAGCTACAGTCAATTTCAATGATGATAATTTGATTGCGCAGTCGCTGGCTAGCTTAGACAATACGCGTAGGGAAGGAGCGAGATTTCGAGAGAATAGACAGGGTTATCCCGGCGAAAAGGGGCAACATCCGGTAACGCATAAGATAAGAGGAGTGAACGTGCATCACGAGGAATATGACAATACACATAAAAATTGGAGTAAGCCTTGTCAAAAAAAACAAACGTTTTTACTATTCATCTCAAAACCAGAACAACTCGCAAAGCCATTATTATTATCCGAAAAACGGTCAGTATTCCAGAGCAAGTTTTCAGATGCCAGACACGCGTTTTCCTCCACCCGTTACCCAGCGGGATAGGGAAATACATCAAGATAACGGTAAATTAAAACTTAGGTGTGATGCGTTGAGTTGCAGTCCGTCGATGTGTTATAATTTCGATTTTATACAAGAACTAGGAAGTGATATCGAAGGAAAAATGGAACAAGATTATGGTAGGGGACAGAATATATCACCATCTAAATGCCCGCATTTACGAATAAACATAATGGGAAAAGAGCTGTTTGTTCTACTTGACTCGGGGAGTCAGATAACGGCAATTTCAGAAGAATTCTTTAGAGAGGTATCGCAGCGCGGGAAGTTGAATACGTTGCCAGTCTCAAATTTATACGTTACAACCGCGGTTAGCAAAAAATCGACAGTGATCAAGAAACAAGTGTGGCTGAGTATATTTATAGACAATCGAGAAATGAAATTCGCCTTTTTCATCATTCCGTTCTTGACATCTGATCTTATCTTGGGAAACGATTGGATGTTAAAACATAACGTTATATTGAATTACCGAGATAACACCATTGAGGTCGCGGGAAAGATACTTCCCGAGATGACGGTAGTGTTCGAACGGGATGCGTCGGAAACTCTCGTTTGTTCGCGCAGTGAAAAAGGACTAGTTGTGTACGTAATAAATCTCCATAAGGTGTCTCTCGACGAAAAAAGTAAAGAGTTTGAAAAGTCGAAATCGCTCGAACCTACCTTAGAGCATATTAGCTCTAAGGGGGATGTATTACCTACTGTCGAGGTTATAAGAAGTACTGATAATTCGAGCGAGAGCAAAATAGCAAATAGAGTAGTCATAAAACAAATTTCGAGGGTTAAGGAGATAACAACGTTGCCAAAAAGCATTGTAATACCACGGGGTAATGTAGAAACAACGAGCCGTAATGAGAATGGGAATACTGGCGCGAATGATAGAGACTTTTTGGAGGCAATCCGAGCGATCGCGTCTAGACTAACATTACTTGACGTCTCGGAGGCGATAAGAGCAACCGACTTGTTAATAAAAAATCGGGCAGTTTTCTCTAATAAGCCTGGATGCGCGAAAGGCTATGAGCATAGCCTTAAGCTCACAACTAATAAGGCTAGTATACGACACTCGTACCCAGTACCTTTTCATATGAGAGAGGCGACAAGAAAGGCTATTGATCAGATGTTAGTCGATGGAGTGATCGAAAGAGCGGTTAGTCAGTACTGTAATCCCCTGAGAATAGTAAAGAAGGAAGACGGTAGTGTCCGGGTTTGTCTTGACGCGCGATTTATCAACAAACTTATTGAAGACGATCATGAGTCACCCCCTTTAATTAATGAGTTGTTGCAAAAGTTTCATGGAGCTAAATGGTTCTCCAAACTCGATCTCACGCATGGATACTGGCAGGTTCAGTTGGTGAAGGAATCTAGACCCCTTACGTCATTCCTCTTTGACTCAAAACTTTATCAATTTTGTAGGATCCCTTTCGGAGTCAAAACCGCGGGTAGTGGATTTACGCGTGCGCTAAGTTATGCATTTCGAAACGACTTTGATAGATACATTTCTTGCTATATAGATGATATGTTAATAGCAACGAAGACGATAGATGAACACTTATCAGTGCTAAAGCAGATCTTTGAAAGATTAAAAGAATATAATGTTACGATAAAGATTTCAAAGTGTAGTTTTTTCCAAGACACAATACCTTTTTTAGGGTTTGTTATCTCGCATGAGCGAATAGCTCCGGAACCGCGAAAACTAAAAGCAATCCTAGAGTTTGAAGAACCAAAGAGCAAAAAGCAGCTGCAACAAATTCTTGGGATGTACAATTTTTATCGTCATTTCAATGTACGACAAAGCCAATCGATTGATCAATTTCGAGATTGGCTAACCAAGGATAAAGACTGGCAATGGACCAGAAAGCACGCTATCGCATACGAGGAATTGAAAAATAATTTTGCAACATGTATATCCCTCAAACAAGTGATTCCAAATCAACGGTTTAGGCTGCAAACAGACGCGAGTGATCGGAGAATGGGAGGAATTTTGTATCAAATAGACGAGAACGGCGAACATAATGTTATCGGAATTTTGAGCCGGTGTCTTAGGAAAGCAGAAATAAATTATACCAAAGCCGAAAAAGAATTGTTGGCTATAGTCTATTCAATAGATAAATTTCGCGTCTATTTGATTGGAGTTCGTTTCGTAATTATCACCGATCATCAGTGCCTAACGTTCCTTAACTCAACTGTTTTTCAGAATTCGCGAATAACACGATGGAGCCTGCTTCTCCAGGAGTATACCTTCGATGTCGAATATTGTCGCGGAGTTGATAATATCGTAGCAGATTTTTTCAGCAGGAATCCCGAGGGATCATTCGGGGAAGATTCGGCTGGAAAGATTGTTATTTCTTCTTTGCATTAGGGTATATTTCCAATAGGGGAACCATTAAAGCAGGATGTGATACAAATGATAGCGGCCTTGCACCAAAATAAGATCAGTTTCGAAGCATTTAAAGAATTAGCAAAGTGGCAAGGTAACGACCCGGATATTAAGAAGGTCATAGATAACGGAGAATGTGAAGCCAAAGAATCTCGGTATATGAGTAACGAAAATATAGTTTTCCATCGGAATGGACAAAACGAGGAGTGGAAGATTGTCATTCCGAAAACCTTAAGACACCCATTAATTAAAGCTATTCACGTCAAGTTGGGGCACCCGGGGGTATACAAAATCCTTAGTCACCTCAGAAGATACTATTATTGGCGTGGGATGTCGGATCAGGTAAAAAAGTTCGTAACTCAATGCGACCTTTGTCAGAGAGTGAAGTATCTTACGATTTCTATGGAAGGCGAATTCAGTTGGGTGGCGGCGCAGGAGCCTAACGAACTAGTCACGGTGGATTTTTATGGGCCTCTCCCCAGGGCGCGCGGAGGAATGCAATATATCTTTGTTATGCTTGATGCGTTTTCAAAATATGTTACATTATGTCCCTTAAAAAATGCTACCACTCGAATTACACTCAAGAGAATTTTTACACAGTTTATTCAAAAATTTGGAAAACCGAACCGAATAATATCTGATCACGGTACCCAGTTTACGGTGCGTTTGTAGAAAACTGAATTAGAATCAAATGGAATAAAGGTCTTATATAGTTCGATTAGGCATCCTCAGTCAAACCCCACCGAGAGAGTAATGCGAGAGTTAGGGAGAATGTTTAGAACCTTATGCGCAGGTAAACATACAAAATGGGTAGAATTCCTTCCGGAGATTGTGAAAATATTAAATATCACGGTCCATCAGAGTACCAGATTCACGCCTCAAGAACTTAATTTTAGGAGGCCGGTGGAAGAAGAGCTTCATAAGATGATAGCCTTTCCAACAACGTGCTCACAAACTCGCGAATATATGCTAACTATGGCTCAGGAAAATAACCAAAGAGCTTTGAGAGAAGAAAAAAATCGCAGAAGACAATTTCCAAAGTTCCCTTACACGTGGGGGATAAAGTTCTTCTCCGAGTTAAGCATCTATCAAATGCGTATGATAAAGTAATCCAAAAATTTTTCCACCTCTTCGAGGGCCTATACGTGATAACTAAAAAAATCGGTGAGAATGCAATTGTAATTTCCGACCCCAAATACGATATGCAAGAGCACGGTACTTACAATCGTTTGAACCTGCGTAAATATTACGAATCGACATATGACTCTGTTGCTGAGGCTACGTAGAAAGAAAGATATAAATAAGAAAGACAAATCTGTATAACAAAGTAAACCTAGACTCAAGAAATGTTCCTGCCTGCTAGATACTCTTCGCTGTGAACACTTTAGGGATACAATCACACATTCGCTTTTAAAGAATAGAATAGATTAGAATAGTGGATCACCCCCGAATGAAGGGAATATGACTCGAGTAGGAAGTATGAACGATGAAGTGTATAGTATGACGTATGAATGATAATAGAACTGATGTGTATATACAGGGTGTCCCAGAACTACTTTTACACCGGAAAGCGGGCGATGGCTGGAGGTCCCCCGAGTACCATCCCGCAAACCGCTTGTCGAAATTCGCAATAGTTTTTGAATGAGAAGCATTTAAGATGCACCAATTAGAATGAAGGATTTCCGCGGAAAATGGCTACATGGTAGGAGGTACAGCCGTGGAAGGTAAAAGTTAGCTGCTGTAGACAGATCGCACGATTCACAATTGTTTCACGATCCGACCGCCAAGCGCATTCGTTGACAGACGGTTGACACTGGCCGAAGGCCTTAGCTTCGCGTAGCAGCTCCACGCGGTGCTCGCGATTCGCAATTGTTTCGAGACACGCGTTCGCTTAGACGCATAATCGTACACGGTGCATCAAACGTATTAGAATGTTATTTTCATTATCAGCAGCCCCGACGAAAACAGATTATAACGCGCGCGCACACGCACATACAAGGGAAGAGAGATTGTAATAAAAAAAAAAACTAAAAATAACTAAATATATTGAAATGGAAATGAACACTGATAGGTGCTAGAATGCGTACTCTAGTTTTGACCAACTTTTCCTCCACTTGTCCAAGTAAAAAATAATAAAATGGATTGAGACCGAAATGCAAAGACACGTGTCTGCTTTTTTCGTCCCTAGATTGTCCACAACAAATTGCAGCCCTCTGCCACTTCCCGTGTCAAAATTACGATATCATTTTCGATTCATATTGCTCATTTTAGCCTTCGGAGACCTACCGTTCCTTATTCTAGTTTTCAAAGTCCTAGTGTTTCTTATTGTAGGATTAGATAGAGCAATAGGAAGAGTTATAGGAAGGGTACGCTCGGGAACGAGGAGCGTGTGATGAATGCGTTTCGCGAAAATCCGACAGCGAGCGTGAGGTCGGTGGCACGCTTGCTTGGATTATCCCGAATCACAGGGCATAGGATTGTTAGGGGTGAGAGGTGGCACGCGTATCATTATACGCGTGTTCAAGAGCTTCAGCTGTCTCATTACGTTTTCAGGTCTGAATTTTGTGAGTGGCTCCTGCATAGACATGCGGAAGATCCGACTTTCATCGGAAACATCATGTTTACCGATGAATCGTCTTTCAGACGCTCTGGGTGCTGGAACACTCACAATTTTCACGTGTGGGCTGCCGACAATCCACACGCTCCCGTTCCTCTGCGTAATCATCAGCGACGATTTAGTGTGAATCTTTGGGCTGGAATCGTCAACGATCGATTGGTAAGTAATATTGCGACTTAAGTGATTATTTTTTTTATAACGAATGGCTCCTGTCATTTCAGATTGGACCATTCGAGATTGAAGGGACGCTGACAGACGAGAAATACAAAAGATTTCTCAGGCACAACCTCCTTCCCCTGCTACGAGTCAGCGGCGTACCGGAAAAAAATCAAAGGAGGATCTGGATGCAGCACGACGGAGCACCGGCGCATTCAGTACATCGCGTTTGCGAGGAAATGAACGACCTGTTTCCCGAACGCTGCATCGGACAAGGGGGTTCCCATCGCTGGCCGCCACGTTCCCCGGATTTGACGCCGTTGGATTTCTTCCTCTGGGAACACGTGAAGTCGCTCGTCTATGAGACCCCCATCGAGACACTGCAGGAGCTTCACCTACGCATCGAAAGCGCCATGCGTTCGGTCACCCCGGAAATGATGGCGAACTGTCGAAGCAGTCTCTTGCAGCGTGCGAGGTGCTGCATTCAGGCGAATGGCGGTCATTTCGAGCATCTTCTTCATTAAGGTAAAATACAAGAATAATTTATGAAAAATAAAAAATTATTTAACTTTATTTTTAAGACGTATTCTTTTTTATTAGGTTTCAGGGGCTCAATTTAACGCTGCCTGTCTGCGCACTGACGACGACTGGCCGGCCAGATACTCCATCGTCATTGTGACGGCAGCCGAATAAGATACTCACCTTTACCAGTATCACCTTCTGCATATGATCCATTTGAAATGCATCAGGCAACATCTTCAGAGATCAGCCGAACTAGCCCGAGAGCATGGGACGAAACCTGGGACAACGAGGAGGATGGACAGAACACGGAGCTGTACACCCGCCTGTCACCGAGGCCAGCCAGCAACTAAGACAGAAGGTTCCAGAAAGATTACATCATTAGTAGAAACCTCCAGAAGGATTGCATCATCAGAAACTTCTAGAAGCATGATGACCTCATTCGAAACGCGCAAAAGAAAGGTATAACGCAGTAGCGGCTTGAATCAATAGAACTGTCACAGGGTATAGTAGTCATAAATTACGACGATAAGATATAAGGATTGCATACCAACGGATGTATATTTAAGATAAGGCAGGTTAGGTTGCCTATGTAACCGAATATTAGAGCCGCAGTAGCGGATGTATATTTTAGATAAGATAAGTAGTCCTATAGTCCTAGTAACTCAATATTAAGAACCGTAGCAACGGATGTATACCTTAGATAAGAAGTATGAAGCTTCAAAGCTAGAGCCGCTTAGACTAAATAATTGACTCACGGGTGACGAAATATCACGCCACCGGATGAACCCCCACTCTAGGGGCAAACCCTTTGTTAGGAGTGCTACAAAAGCAAGCGCAGCCGACTGAGAGTTCAGTTGTGGGACAGGCGTCGTGGGACAGGAGTTGTGGGACCGCAGTTGTGGAACATCAATCGTGGAGAAACAGTTCAGTCGTGGACAGCAGTCGTAAAGATCCAGTCGTAGTGAATCATACGATCATAGTGCGCTATAAGACAGCGACATACAATTTTGTACGAGTAAGGAGAAGATATAATAAACATTACACTTTATTAATTCAAACTTCGTACAATTCCTCTGCATCGAAACCCTGAAAGACGGGTCATCTGAATCAACTCTTGGAAGAAGAGTTGTCAGGTCTATATCCCTCAGAGAAGGGTCTACAAAGTCTACTACCCTCACAGGAAGAGTTCCTCTTGTCACATCCCTCAGAGAAGGGTCTGTTAAGTAAAGGTACGATGCGAATAACTGTGAACAAATGCCATTATCGACAATTGCAAGCAGCCCATTTCGTAGGGCTTGAAAAACGCGTCGATTGAGCCAGTGCAGAGCTTGCTACGTCAAAGAGAACTCGAGAGAAACCCGTTTTTGTCTAAAACGTATATATGAGAATGACTGGGACCGAATGCCATAATCGACGATTGTAAGTAGCGCAATTTGTAGGGCTTGAAAAAACGCGTAGATTGAACCGAGGCAGAGCTTGCTACGTCAAACAGAACTCGAGATAGAAGCGTTTATGTCTAAATCGTTTTATTGAGAATAACAGTGAACGAATGCCATTATCGACAGTTACAAGTAGCGCATATTGTAGGTGTTGATGGGTATTGATAATACTCCATGCTCACTCTGAAGATATCACTAATTTGCTTTATTGTTAATGCACTTCGCCAGATGTACAGAACGGCGTGACTTCTTGAGCCGCCATCTTAGCTCGTGTTGCAAACAAAACGTGGTATTGCGCTGCGCTGCTACGCAGCCAGCTCGATACTCTCGAATCGATATATCTCGAAACTACGCGCGGTATTCAAATGCGTACAGTAGGGCTTGAAAAAACGCGTCGATTGAACCAAGACAGAATTTGCTAAGTCAAATAGAACTCGAGATAAACGCGTTTATGTCTCAATTGTTTCCTTGAGAATAACTGTGAACGAGTGACACTAACGACAATTGCATGTTGTGAATTTTGTTTTGTAATCGAATGAGCCAAGGCAGAGATCGCTACGTCAAATAGAACTCGAGATTAACGCGAGTAGATACAGGCCACTATGGGCGGTCACAACAAGCCCCCACCACTGCCTCAAGCAGTTATAGAGTGCACCGCGCTCCGTCCCCCCGCACAGCACTATGGAGCCACCCCCTCGCCTATGTGCCCCGGTCGTCAACCAGCGTACACTGAGCGGCATTAATGGTGTCCCAGGGAGAAGCTAGGGAGAAGGTTAGCGAAGCGAGAGTAGGACGGCCAGC
>JARQTG010002621.1:0-10039 GCA_030142615.1 Syrista parreyssii
CAGCCCACACGTGAAAATTGTGAGTGTTCCAGCACCCAGAGCGTCTGAAAGACGATTCATCGGTAAACATGATGTTTTCGGATCTTCCGCGTGTCTATGCAGGAGCCACTCACAAAATTCACGACTGATAGCGTAATCAGACAGCTGGAGCTCATGAACACGCATATAATGATACACGTGCCACCTCTCACTCCTAACAATCCTGTGCACTGTGCTTCGCGATAATCCAAGCGAGTGTGCCACCGATCTCACGCTCGCTGTCGGATTTTCGCGAAACGCATTCATCACACGTTCCTTGTTCCCGAGCGTACGCCCCTGACGCGGTGCATCTGTCTCCCGTTGATTAGACATTGCACTGCCAGTTGTCTGCATTCGCCTCACAGCACCCAGGATCATCGTAGCAGAGGGAAATCGCGCCCGATTCGGGAAGCGCTCGACGTATGCGCGAGCCATCCACACATCCCGTACTGAAACTCAAAAATCACAAATTAAAATGCTCAGGTGTTAAAATTCCCTTAGCACGTAGTTCGTTCGTCTGCACAGGGCTCACGAGAGGAACTGACGAAAAGCCGTGCGTGGGAGACGAACTAACAATAAAAACTGGCGGTAAGACGTCCGTCGCTGTTGCAATGTTGCATCGCGCCAGTTTTTATCCCTATGGTCTATTTCGATAAAGGCGATAATCATGGATTTTAACACCCGGTTCACGCGTTCCACAGGATTCGCCTGCGCGTGATATGGCGGTGTCGTCGCATGGTAGATTCCGAATGTCCTAGTGACCTCTTCGATCGTACGGTTCACAAATTCGGTGCCGTTATCGGTAGGAATCACTTCCGGTGTTCCCCAACGACATACGATCTTATCCTCGAAGTGCGCGACGATCGACTTTCCGTCGGCCTTCGTCAGCGGACATATTTCAATCCATTTCGTAAAGAGATCTTGGAAAACGACTAAATACACGTGTCCTGATTTACTCGGTAGGAACGGTCCCATAATGTCCGCGGCAACGACGTTCCAGGGTGTCTCGACTACGCGGCGGCGCACCTGCCCCGCGGGTGCTTATTGCGTCACCTTACTGGTCTGGCAGGTCTCGCACCCACGTACGTATTTTTCGACCTCCTCATGCATACCTGGCCAGTAATAGTCGAGCTCGATCCGATCGTAGGTCTTTTTTACACCTAGATGTCCCGCTTGCGGATCATCGTGATTCTCTTGGAGGATACCCACCCGCATCCAAATCCGTGATCACGCGACTCACTAAAGGATCTGGTCTGAATCCGTACAAGCAGTCATTTTCTACTCTCCAACCTTTTCACTTGACCGGATTTTTCGTAACATCAATTTTTCGTCGCGCATACTACTCTTCCGTGATCTCGGCGATCGACATTTGTGGAACGACCTCATTCTCTTCTAACATGGATGTCGCAGCTTCTCCCTCGAGGTCCTCCTCGTACATTCGCGACAACGCGTCGGGTACAACATTTAGCGATCCCTTACGGTGTATGATTTCATAGTTATAGCCCTGCAGCCTTAAGGCCCATCGACCTAAACGTCCCGTCGGATTTTTAAGGTTATTTAACCACCTTAGGCTACTATAGTCTGTGATTATAACGCGATAACTCGTTCGTTATCATCGACGATTTGCGTTAATACCGCGCCGATCCCGTAATTACTCACATCCGTGTGGAGAGTAAACGGCGCCGAAAAGTTCGGACAAGTCAAAACTGGTGCAGTCGCGAGGGCCCGTTTGATTGTCTCAAATGCGGTCTCCGGAGCCCTCCCGCACTTCCATTTTATGTTCTTCCCAGTGAGGGTAGTGAGGGGTTCCGCGCCTGTTGCGAAATTCTCAATAAAACGTCGGTGCTTCTGTGGATAAAGGATGCTCCGATTCTCGGAAAATCATCTATGGAAGAAGTGTCCCAATTTATATTACAATATGTAACATGTAGAATGCCCGATCGAAACGTCTCGCCATTATTATATCGACGTGTAGACACGCATCAACGACATAGGCATAATGGTTATTGTCTCCGTCGTAAAACAAGTAAAGCAGGGAAAGTCAGTAGAATTTGTAGATTTGGATTTTTGCGACCAATTACGAATGCAATGATAATTAGAGACGTAGCTACGTCGATTGCTGGCCGACGAAAATTAAAAACTAGGACTAGATTTTACGATCTTCCTCGTAGAGATATCGAAGCAAATGATTACAATCCAACAATTCTTACTACTTGGGAAGGAAACATGGATATCCAATTCGTCGGTGAGAAGTCCGCTCTGTTAAATTGATATATTAACAAGTATACAACAAAGTGTGAATCGAGTACCGAGAATCAAACATTTGATGTAATTAATTGTAGAAAGTCAGCACGTAGTCGTCTGTGGAATATTGCGTTACGTTCTGTTAGCAATAGAAAACGAGGAGCTCTCGAAGCTGCAGATACGCATTAGGTATCCCATTGCACGGTACTGATGCTAATACGACGATTAGATGGTTAGATGTAAATCAGATTAGAAGTAGAAAAGTAAGGTTACTAAAAGAAGTGCAAGCTTTAGACGAAGGTTCTATAGATATCTTCTGTCCTTCGTTAATTGATGATTATTATCCTAATAGACCACTAGAATTGGATTCGATAAATCTTTATAATTTTGCAAAGTGGTACTGCATTACTAAAGTTAAACCCGCAAATCCATATGTCGAATCATATAAAATCGGTACTAATTTGTATATAAGAAGGCAATTGCAACGTGGTTATTTGATCAATCACTACAGATATAATGTGAATAACCAACCAGAGCGATATTTTTTCGCTTTATTGCTTTTATTTCAATCATGGAGAGATTTAAATGAGTTAAAAAATGGTTGTGATACCTACGCAAAAGCGTTTCATACATCAAAATCCATGTTGGCAGAGGCAATTCAGTATCATGAGCGATTGAAGAAAATTGAAATTGCTTTCGATCATGCAAAGGAACTGGTGGAGAAAAAAATGGAAACGGTTAGCCAAGAAGGTAATAAAAATTCTCTAAATAATTCTCTAGAATGTTAACCGGTCGAAGCTGCGGAAGCCATGCAATATTTTAAGCTTGTTGAGGACAACCTTGCAACACTTAACGTAGAGCGAATGATATCTGAGCTAAATAGAGATCAAAAAAGAATATTCGATGCAATCGTAGATGCTATTCAATCGAACAACGAAATATTACGTCTTTACGTTAGTGGAAAACGTAGTACTGGAAAAAGCTTTCTTATTAAAACACTTCGACATTGGTTGAAACAAAACTTGGGTAAAAATACGGCGATTCTGCACCCACTGATATAGCTGCGTTTAATATAAACGGTTTGACTGTTCATAGGCTATTTCAACTTCCCGTGGAACATGGCTATACGCCTAAGTATAGTCCATTATTAGATTTTGTTTTAAAAACTCTTAGAGATGATCTGAAAGATGTCGTTCTATTCATTATCGATGAGGTTTCCATGATTTCAAATATCACTTTGATGTACATACATCTTCGATCAGCAGAAATATTTGACACAACTGATTGCGATAATGGTTGGGTTGGTAGAAAACATATTCTTCTATTCGGGGATTTGCTTCAACTTCCTCCTGTGTATGAAGAACCGGCGTTTGTGTCTTTACTTAAAGCCAAGATAGAAAAATATATATGTTCTTTATGGACTACTTTATTCAAATACGATGACTTAACAATCAGTATGCGTCAACAAAATGATACAGCATACCGTGATTTACTCTCAAGAATCCGGATTGGTAGTGTTACGAACAATGATTCAACACCTCTTGAATCCAGAGAGATTCATTTTAAATCTTCAACTGCTGCTCTCAGGCTAAAAAAACTTTGCACTTACATTAATAAATTACCCTGTTTGCAGTTTGTTTGTTACCTACCCGTCACTTGTGCGATGTTCTTAATACAGCAATGTTGCAAGAAATATCGTCAGGTGAAATAACATTGTTGGCAAGAGATACTATTGATTGTCCAGTTTATTTAAAAAAGAAGATTTCTACGTTACTGAAAAAACATGATGAAGATAGTTCTCGAACTGCCGGTCTTTCTAAAACTATAATTATTAAAATAAGAGTAAAGATTATAATCAGGCGAAACCTTGAGGTTACTTTAGGTCTTGATAATGGCACCATTGGTCAGGTGACTTCTGTTCAGCGCACTGTAAATCGAACAGATATTGAGGCGATAAAAATTAAGTTACCTTCAGGAAATGAATATTCAATAGAACGGGTTACCGTAAAGTTTCAGGAGATGGATGGTGCCTTTGTATTTCGTAAGCAATTCCCCATTTCTCTTAGTTATGGAATTACTATCCACAAGAGGCAAGGACTCACTCTGAACAATGCCGTCATCGATGCTGGCAATCATGTGTTCAGTTGTGGTCAAATTTACGTTGCCCTCTCGCGCGTTACCTCTATGGATGGAGTGAATTTGATCAATTACGATCCACAATCCATCAAAGAAAGTGAGACAGCAATTGTTGAATATAATCGATTAAAAAAATTGTGTAAACCTGAAGTCCCAGAAATTCCTATTCCAAAAGAACGCCACCGTAAATGAATAGATTTCGCGTGGATAACAGACATAAATATCATTGATGTTCAAGAGATGATGGAGGAAAAAATTGCTAAAGTATCATAACGTCAAAGGATTAAAAAATGTTGATAACGTTTCTTGCTATGCTAATGCAATCATGCAATGTATTGTTCATTGTGCATTGATCAACAAAACGTTAGGGAATCAAAAAACTCATGATGCTCTTAGCCGTTTCATAAGTTGCTACATACGGGCCGAATCGATAGATTCATTCGAAATTAGACAATTTGCCGGTGACAAGTTTTGTACAAATAGTCAACAAGATGCATCGGAGTTTCTTGCAGCGCTTTGTAACAAATCAGATAGTATTGGCAATATTATCGAGTATCAATTAATGACAACAATTAGATGTAAAACTTGTGGCCAAACTAGTATGAATACTCAACGTAATTTTATAATATCGTTACCTATATTTTCGTCTGCAAAGAGTATTACTCTGCAGGAGTTAATTGATTCTTTTTTATCACATTGGCATCACATTGATGGTGATCATTGTGAACAGTGTCATGAAATTAGTAAAATCCAAAAATATGAAGTCTCATTGGTGAAGAACGTTGTTATTCTTAAATTGTTACTTCACTGTTTTCAGGATGGCCACATGATTAAAATTGAAACTTGCAAAATCAAAGAGATTCCTACAAGTAAATTATCATTAGATGGAAATAAATATAAAGTAATAAGTGTTGTGTTTCATCATGCACAAAATCTAACCAGTGGTCATTATACAAGCATGCTGAGAAATCCTAATTCTAGTTGGATCTTTGCGGATAATTTTACTATCATTAAAAGATCTTGGCCCAGATGTGCAAAAGATGCATATATATTTTTTTACAAAAAATACCATAATTCAATATTATAGCTAATCGAACTGAAGCTATCAAAATAAGCAGCCTGGCGCTCAGTCGCCACCACAACTGCATAAATGAGCAGCCTGGCGCTCAGTCGCCACCATAGTTACTAAAATAAGCAACGTGGTTGCAAAAAATGGGTAAGTGTTGTAACGTGGCGTCACCAGCTCGGCTTGAGCAGGCCACGTTACCTTAAGGGATATACCATGGGTTCACGTCGATGGGCCGTAGGATCGGGGCCAGGAGGGGGTCCGGCGGCCGGTAGCGGTAGGGCGGATCGGGTGGCGAGGCAAATGGGCGTAATAGCCAGCGCCGATGAGGCCGCCGACCGCCCGCTCCCCGCTGCCCACCCGCCGGGCACCTGACTGTCCCGAATTGCTATCCCGACGGCAACGGACAGCGGGAAGAGGGGTATTTTTGTTTAGACTCCCTGCTAGACGGTGAGGAGCGAGGGGGACGGAATTCCCGGGGAACGGGAATTCCTTCGGCAAAATTCGGCGAACCGATGACTAATGACTTCGGTAATCTTCGGATTATCCGAAGCCAATCTCTTTCCGGTACTCGGCAACGGTACACGTGCGAGCTTTGCGATAGTGCATTTTTGCTTTTGGATTGATTTTGGGGTTACGGCTCGGCTTGTTTTTTTTTTATATCTCTGGCGATCGAACACGGCTACGACTTGGGACGCGATTTGGATCTTTTTTTTTATTATTGTGTGGGACTAAGGGAAAAAGGGTGATAGTGCGGTGCGTGAGGTGCCCCGCCAACGGAAGCGACGCCAGGGAGTGGCACCAGCCGCAGGAGAGCCCTCAGAACCGAATCGGTCCACAGGATTTGTTTTGTTGGATAGCGGAGTCCCGTGGACATTCGTAGCCAACGCATTGGTGAGTACCGCTGAGTGCAGCTCCCTTTTTTTATAGCACCCCCCCCCCCCCCCCTCGCCAAAGCAGAGCCAAGGTCTATCGCGTCCACCGCGCCGGAGAGGAGATCGGGGTCCAGGCGTACTGGACGCCAAGCAGCCCAGATCTCCGGAAGGATAAGGGGTTCGCACCACCCGAGCTTGTCAGGACCGCGGGTCGCGTCGCGGAGGGCTCGCGGACCGTTAGGAGAGTAAGCTAGGGACGGTGGGAGCGGTTGACCCCGCGACTTTGAGAAGGTCGCGACCGCCGGTGGGGATTATTGTACGTGTCGGGAGGATCTGTACCGACACCGTTTGAACAATAAACGGACAGTAATACTCCAACGGACGTTACATTGGCGCAACCTCGAACCATTTTCAGCTAGCTGAGGCTGAGCAACCGGGAGATCGCGAGGAAGCGGCCCTGGTGAGGAACAGTGGTGTAGAGGGAGACCTGCACCTGGCGCCCAACACCCGGATTTATATTTTTTTAAGGATTTCAGCGCGTTGGGAACGGCCAAGGATAATTTGTAGACTACGGTGGGCGCCCAACACCCGGATTTATATTTTTTAAAGGATTTCAGCGCGTTGGGAACGGCCAAGGATAATTTGTAGACTACGCTAGGACACGGCATACGTCACCGTATATAGGGTTCTTTCTTTCTCTCAATATATGTATACATGTACACCTACATATAGGTGTAATGTAATAGATTTTATTTTTTTTATTTTATTTTTTTTTTATTATAGGTGGATCATAGTTGAACATAACTGGATTAGGTGAGTACACCTGTTATATATGGTTAGACATAAGTATTGTTTATTAATTTGTTATTATTTTATTACAGCGTGTAGTACGTCTGGATTAATTGTATATGGTGAGTTCAGTTATATGTTTTTTCTGATGCGTATGTGGTAGATATGTGGTTGAATAATGTTTGTTATTTGTAATGACCTAGAAAATTTTGGAGATAAATATTAGTCATATTTCCAATATATAGTATATGGTATAATTATTTTCTTTTGAAAATTTTCTGATATTTTTAAAATATGCATGCATGTTATATATGTATGATTTTAACGTAATTTTTATTTGTGTGTTCTATGTACTTGATGGTTACTACCCCCGATTTGGACAGTCTGGTGTATGAAATGGTTGGTTGAACGTGCAACCGTAACACCTCCCACCGTGAAGAGGAACAGAGTCCCCTTGTTCGTTCATGAATGAGGCCTCGAACGTGGCATCATGGTTCAGGGTTGTGATATAGATGTCACTATTTCCCGTTACCAAGGGTGGTACAGGTATGGCCTCTCCCATGCCGACTGATGATGATGAGGCCTGCGCAACGGATGCTTCTTTGTGGCTGGTTGATGGTTGCGGCGAATTGTTACGTGATACACTCATATTTTGCAGCTCAGTATACATAGGTAAGTTTTCTGAGTTTCCTGAAATTTCTTGATTTATCATGGCTTCTAGATTTTCAGTGGTATAGTCCAAGATTCTTAATATAGCGTCGAACTCATTGTCGTCCATTGTTGGAGCGGAAATTGAAAGTAAATGAGTATCTTGAATCCATTGTTCAACACGATCTTGATTTTCGATTCGTATATTTGGTTGACTCACATTTAGTGAGATGCTTGGTGAATTTCATGGAGTTTGCGAATGATGAGATGGCTCTCGCTTTGGTGGACCACTATTGCTGAAAACAATTCGGAAAATTATTTTTCGCATCGTCCATCTCTCTTCTTCTTTTGAGAGAAAGGACATATTACGTATGGTAAATATATGATAGAACATAGGCTCATGTTACGGCTACGCGAATCTCTATTTAAAAATCGATATCCCGATTTTTGTTCGAACTCCGAATTAATAAGCGAACCAGGGAGTACGGCGTTTCCTCTTACGTGACCTCGGCAAACATATAGTCGTTCCGACTGAAGAACTTGACTTGTCCTTGCTTTATGGGGGGTTGTGTCGCTTCGGTAGAGTCCGTTACGCTGAGCCCTGTTCGTGAAAATGACGTGACAGCCGACTGCACTCTATACCGAAATGGGTTATTGACCTCCCAAACATTGCTTGGATCCTTCAGGTGTCTGTTGAGTTGGGCTCTCGTTGATGGTATCTCGGTTAGCGGGCCTATTTCCGTGCTTACACGGAGGGTCCCGGTGATAAATAGAGAGCTCCTGTAGCAGAGTATTCTGAAGGTGTGATGCGAAGAGCCAGCTGAGGTTACGGAGCGCATGGTGCCGAACACGTTATTTTATCGCGAATAATTATCGTCAGGCGAACAGAGAGATCCTCGGATTTCTGTTTTTGGCCTTAATCTAATCTTCGCGTTTAATTTGGGATCTTTCTGCGTCGGTTAGGTACTAAAGTACTTAAAAGTCTGGTTCTCACGTTATTTGAAATGGATTCGATTTCCGTGATAATAAATGTAGCAAATAATAAGAACTTGTAATTATATTATGTGACGTATGCCGTGTCCCGGCGTAGCCTACAAATTATCCTTGGCCGTTCCCAACGCGCTGAAATCCTTAAAAAAGACAGATCCGATCGTTGGGCGCCAGGTGTAGGTCTCCCTCTGCACCGCTATTCCTCACCACAGCCGCTTCCTCGTTATCTCCCGGCTGCTCAGCCTCAGCTAGCCGAAATGGGTTTGCTTTGGCGTGGGAGGGGGGGGGGGGGGTGCTATAAAAAAAAGGGAGCCGCACTCAGCGGTACTCACCAATCCGTCGGCTACAAATATCTCCGGGACTCCGATATCCAAAAAAAAAAAAAAAATCCTGCAGGCCGATTCGGGGCGAGGGCTCTTCCGCGGCTGGTGCCACTCCCTGGCTTCGCTTCCGTCTGCAGATGCACCTCACACACCGCACAGTCACCCTTATCCCTTAGTCCCACGCAATAATAAAAGAAAAGATCCAAATCGAGTGCTAAGACGTAGCCGTGTCCAATCGCCAGAGATATAAAAAAAAAACCGGGCCAAGCCATTATCCAAAATCAATCCAAACAAGATTTTCTCTCGATCGCACGTGCGCCGTCACTGAATACCGGAAAGAGATTGACTTTGGATAATCCGAAGATTACCGAAGTCATTAGTCATCGGTTCGCCGAATTTCGCCGAAGGAATTCCCGTTCTCCGGGAATTCCGCCCCCCTCGCTCCTCATCGTCTAGCAGGGGTTCTAAAAAAAATACCCCTTCTCCCGCTGTCCTGTCCTCATCGGCGCTGGCAATTACGCCCATTTACCTCGCCACTCGATCCGCCCTTGATCTCCTGGTGTTGAAGGCTTCTAATGTAATATTATATTTAAAGTAAATTTGAACACAGGGATATTTGGTTTTAAATCGAAGATCCGTTTTTATTCAGTCTTGTAGTTTACAAATAATCAATGTCTTTTTCACAGAACTTCACTTAACTTATGATTTAGCCGGACAGAAGTTTGAGCTATTATATAACGCAACGCACTTGTACTGAGTAACGTAAGACTATCGTGATTCGGTGGAGACTTAGCAGCAACTGAGAGTAACGCACTGTACGGAGATTTGGAGAGAACTGCGAGGATGAGCGTGGTTTCAAAGGGTTTATATAGAAGATTTTGTAGAGAAGGGATGCTGTGGGGAAGCGGAGTGGTGAAGAGTTATGGTCGCAGCTGCGCCGAGTTGCTTCG
>JARQTG010002622.1:0-10030 GCA_030142615.1 Syrista parreyssii
CCGCGCCGACGAGGCCGCCGACCGCCCGCTCCCCGCTGCCCATCCGCCGGGCACCTGACTGTCCCGACCTGCTATCCTTGGAGCAGTTTTGCAGTGGTGTCCTGGACTCAAATCCGTATCAGTCAGCCTAACTCCTTAGACAGTTGCCTAAACCTCCCACGAACTCTTATAAATACGTTATAGTAAACATTGTGCGAGCTATCTGAAAACCCATACGATCTAAGTGGTTGCTGTGAAATGGAGGCTAATGTTCTTACGAGTGACAAGTCCGACCTCAGAGATGCCGTCGGCGAGCGGTTGTTAGCTTCAACTATCGATCGCATAGATCCTAGCCCGGCTGGACACAGCGACACCACACATACCGACGAGACTCAGCTGATTACCCACACACCTGTTAAGAAACCGAAAGGAAGACCAAAAACAAACGCATTACTACGCAGAGATCGAAACAGCTCCGAATGCTCGGTGAAGGACTTTCTTCTAAACATGCGTAAAAGGGATATAGAAGAAAGACTTGGTGGGATTTCTCCCACTGATTCGCCAAGCGCTTTTGAAAGATCCAACAAGACCACGAGGTCTCCTGAATGCGCCGCTACTAGTACGCCTACCGACATGGTGGGGATCTTCTCCTACCGAAGATCTACCAAGTCAGTTACAGGATCAATTTCACACGCCATATGGCAAAGAACCCCACACTGCATTGGTAAACGCCGATAGGACCTCCGCCGGTGAAAGCGAAAGCGTTGCTAAAGAGATCAGGCGGTAAACGACAATCGCGCTGATACAGTGACACAGCAATTCGAATGGCTGGCGATACAGTTATTAGAGATGAAACAAGAAAACAAAATTCAATTTCAATCCCACAACACTAATCTAATTACATTGTCCACAGAAAACAAAAAAAAAATTGAGGACCTGAAGACCGAGATACAAAATGACAGAGAAGACGCCAAGAGAAGAGAAGCAGTGCTGAAATCCATATTGACCTCAAGGATGGTGCTTGGGAAGCAGAATTTCGTGCTGGAAATAGCGACCTTAAAACTCTACCGATCAACCTGGCACCTCGTCGGCAGAAGTAGACTTTGAAATTTGCGCTAATCTCAAACAACTGAATCGTAAGATCGAAATTCAAGAGAAATCGCTCAGAAAAACAATTTTATTATAAAAGGTTTGCAGTGTGTCCCGGAGAATTGTAAGGACACAGTCAAACAATTTCTCACTTCCAACTTAGACCTCGAAAATGCCGAAGCCAAAGTCCAGAATGTCAGGATTTTTGGGAAGACGAACAAAATCATCCGAGCTACACTGGACTCCGAGGAAACGAAATCCTCAATTATGAAGTCAAAGAAAGAAAAAGCCGGCAACGGCGTTTACATCGAAAACGACCTAACATTCCTCGAAAGAGAGATTGCTTTCAAAATAAGAGCGCGCGCTAAAGCGGAAAGGGCGCTCGGTAGACAAGTGAAAATCGGCTATCGCAAACTACAAATCGACGGAGTCGAGCTCCTTTGGAATTCCAAGGACAAAAGCTTGGTACCAGCAGCCGAAAATTGTCCCAGAGCGACGGAAGTGGCGAGAAAAAGTGAAGCTCAACCGACTACAAAAAACTCAAACTGAATAAACTGTCAATCGCTTTCTGGAACATTCATGGAATAAAGAATTTAGAGAGCTCTTCTCTCCTTAATGTTGCTCACATGATCTGCGCCTGCGAAACCTGGTTGGATAACCAACCTGATCATTTACCCAGAAGTCTGTGTGAAGTGTGAATACGAAAGCTGCTGGGCGAACGCCCAGATGGAGATCTAGGACGCGTAGGAAGATCTAGCGGAGGCCTGGCAGCCTTGACGAAGAAAAGCTTGAGATGGACGTTAATAGACAAAAGTAACTGGTGGATCTTCGGAACAATCCGTCATCAAAACTTCAATATTATCGTGGGATCTATATATTTCAAGCCGAGCTTAAACCTTGAAACTATGCTCGACCTGCTGCAGATGACGATTACGAATCTACAAGAAAAGTACGAAGCTGATTTTACAGTCATCGGCGGCGATTTCAACGCGAGAGTCGGCGATGAAGAGGACGAAATCCCAGAGGAAGTATTTGAGAACACGGTACTCTCTCTCCAATGCAACAACTTTGTGATAAAACTGTCAACACCCGAGGTTCGATATTAATAGACTTTATGAAAGAAAATAGCTTTATATTGGTGAACGGAAGATCTCCGAGCGATCTGCCTGGACAATTCAAATTTAGCGCAGTTGAAATTTCTGCCTTTGATCATTTTCCGGTTATTCTGGTGCTAAACTTGCCTTGGCTCGACTTTAACGTTGATTCTAACAACTCTGCAGTACCTCAGTCCGCGGTCACGAAATTAAAATGGAAGCCCGAGTTGGCAGAAACTTTTCAAACGGCGCTAAAATTCTCTAACAGAGTTTCTTTTAATTTTGGCGACTCAACACCAGAGTATCAGTACAAGAACTTTTTAATAGCCATTACAGACGCCGCTAAATCTGCAAACATGGTTTCAGCTAGATCGGGACGCGCTTCTTATAGAGGAATGTATCGAGATAAACCTTGGTTCGACGCAGAGGTAAAACAGGCTAAAGCGGAGGCGAAAAATGCGTTAAAGACTTGCAAGCAGGCTAACTTCAATGTAACTGAAAAAAACTATTTACTTGACTTGTAAAAGCAACTGCGCGGCGCTGTTGGCAAAAAAGAAACAGTCGCATGCCAGTGAAGTGAGAAACAAAATTGCTAATGTGAAAAATAATATAGAGTTTTGGAAAACCGTGAAAGAGTGCAAGTTCACACAGAGGCAAAGTGCTACTCTTGCCGTCGAACAATGGTAAACTTTTTATGCAAATATTTATCCGCCAAGAACAATCTCCGATGATTTAAATCTAGTTGGAAACGTTCTCCCTTTTCTAGATTCTGATATAACTCAGGAGGAATTATTAACTTGTATAAAGAGGTGCAAATTAGGCAAAGCTCCCGGTCTCGATCAGGTGTCAAACGAATTTCTAAAAAATCTGCCTTCTAACTGGATCCTGTATATACTTAACATGCTAAACAAAATCTTCGAGGCTGGCACAGTCCCAGACGAATGGGCCAGAGTCGCACTGACAATGCTCTACAAAAAAGGCGACAAATTGGACCCTGCGAATTATCGTGGTATAGCGCTGGTTAGTAACATGACAAAATTGTTTATGCAGATCATATGCGGCAGACTAAATGCCTGGGCCGAGCAATCCCATCTGCTACCAGAATGTCAGGCCGGGTTTCGAAAAGGATGGGGCTGCTTAGACAATATTTTTTCTCTGTTCATCGGTATCCAGCTGAAGCTCAGGTTTGAAAACAACACTGTTTTTGCAATTTTCGTTGATTTCAAAAGAGCCTTCGACACTGTACCGCACGATAAGTTATGGAGAAAACTATGGAAGTTAGGAGTGAGCGCGAAGATAATCAGAGTTGTGAAAAGTCTGTACGACAAGGCAACTGTTCAAGTAAAGGTTTTCGACAAATTATCTCAGAGTTATGAAGCCACTGAAGGCGTCCTACAAGGTGAAACTCTGAGCCCTTTACTTTTCATCCTTTACATATCGGACATGGAGTCGTTTTTCAGAAATAAAGAACTGACCGGCCTTAATATAAACGGTTACGACGATCTGTTGCTCTTGCTCTACGCCGACGACGCAGTTCTCTTCGCGCACTATCCGGCCGATTTAAAGAGGAAGACTCGTTCTTGAGGAATATTGTGACGAGAATGCTCTGAAGGTTAATATATCGAAGACGAAAGTAGTACCCTGTCAACGCGGCGGTCGTGTAGCTGCAAACGATTTTAGGTATAAAGGTGAGAGGCTGGAAACTGTATCATCGTATAACTATTTGGGCATCCCCTTCCTTCGCTTCCTCAGCTATCGGACTTCGAGCTGTGAACTCTGCAATAGAGAAAACTAAAATAGCCTCAGGCGTTGTCTTATCTATTTTAGCGAGAGCTAAGTCCGATTCGTGGACAAGTCAACTAAAACTGTATAACAGTATCAGTACTGCAACTCTATTGTATGCTGTCCCAGCATGGAGCTTGAATTATCTAGAGTTAATCGAAAAAGCGCAAGTAAATTACTTTAAAAGACTGCTCCTTCTGCCAAAAAACACTCCCAGTTACGCTCTTAGACTAGAATTAGGAATTGTACCGATTTCGTTACGAGCCGTGCGCCTGATCTGCGGATGGGTTAAAAAAGCCCTCCTTATGAGCAACAACAGAATGCCTAAGCAAATATTCCTAAGACTAGTCGAGTTAAAGAACAATAAGCTCGGCGGCAAAAAGTACAATTGGATGTGGCAGCTTAGAGATCTTATTGCGGTGTATAATCAGACCGACCTTCGCAGATTGGGCAAGTGCAGAATCACAATTTTTCTGTGTTTATAAACAATATTTGAGGGCTAAAGATTTGGCCGACTACGTAAATTCCACTTCACTGCAACTTTGGTTTCCGAGAGACATTGACGAAGAGGCGGCCTGCTACATGCGGGCACGCTGTTCACTCACCACTAAACGAGTGCTTGCGCAAGTACGGTTAGCTAATTTTTTTTAAGCACTTTTGCGTTCAACAGAATGTTATTCAAAATAGAGCATAATCAGACTTGCGTAATTTGCAATAGAAACGAGTTCGAAACAATGGAGCACATATTCTTGCACTGCCCAATCTACAATCCGTATATGCGGTTGTATTTAGGCGACCCAGTCCGCTTAGAAAATGTCGCTGAACTGCTGCAAGCGAAAGTCCACGGAGCTAGAACGAAGATTTTTCACTTTTTAACGAACGCACTAATGTTGCGTGCTTTTGCCCTCAATATGTAACCGCTTAATTTGATGCTGCCAATAGATTTAAGCACACCGAGTCATGCGGACATCCCAATTCTACAATGTACCCCCAACTCCACGGGCCAAATGATAGAAAGATGCGGAATTAATTATTTAATTAATTATTATTTATGTATCACACTACAACCCCTCCCCCCTTGCTATAAGAATCTCATTGTATTCAAATGAAGCATTAAATATATTATTATTATTATTATTATTATTATTATTATTCAATGTTTAAACTAAAAATTCCTAAAAAATGTTGATCTAGTAACGTTAAGGTGCTAAGACCTGCAATAAATATTTTTCTTACAATTATAATTGTGATTTATTTATCAATTGCTTAAATCTAATACATATTTTACTATACGAAACCATATAATATAGATTTAACTTCATTTTAGTAATAAAAGAAAATCATCAAACCTTGGGTATGTCACACCCACCTAGCAGTCGGTGTAACAATTTCCCACCCAGCTCGCGCCGGGTTAAGCAGCTTAGGCGAACCGACCCTTAATGTAGTCCCCGATGCCCTTTCGAGAATGTTTGAAGGAACCATCGAGGTCCTAGCGACCCTTGGAGACTCTGTAGACTCGTGGTACGTCGAACAAATGATAACGTCTGAGAATTCCTTTCCAAGTACCCTGATTGGAAAGTAGCGGACGATCAGCTCTACCACCATCGACCCCACCCCGTTATTGAACCTGCCCTGAAGGACCTAGATGCATGGAAACTTGTGCTCCCGCATGAGGCCCATTTGAAAGCCCTCCAAAATGCCCACGATTCCCCCCTGCCCAGCCACCTAGAGATCGACAAAACCTACCAGCGGCTGCTGCAGGACTTCTCATGGCCCGGTATTTTCCAAGATGTAGCCCAGTTCATTAAGCGGTGCCAGGTGTGTCAGCTCAACAAAGTGCACTAGGGAGCCCCCGCTGGATTAATGCCCGAGACCTGTGTGAACCTGGAGCCCCATTTTCAAAAAATAATTTTTTTTGTTTCTACTCGTTTGCCTCCACATATTTCATGAACCAGGAACACCACCACGTACTTGTTATGGGCCTTACTAGGGAGAAAGGGCCCCATAACATCTACTGCCACTGCGGTCCACGGGCCCTCAATGGTCCGCTCGCGCGTACCGTGTGAACCTGGAGCCCCATTTTCAAAAAATGAATTTTTTTTTTCTATTCGTTTGTACTCCGCATGTACTTGTTTGTACCACTTTTCATTTCGTTTGTACCTTAAGGGTGTAGAAGATGTGAAGGGGCTAAAAAAGCATGAAAACCTAATTTTGAGTTAAAGCTTTTTTTTCTGCCATTCGAAAGAGAATCGTTTGTACCCGTTTGTACCTTCGTCTTGTTTTATAAAATATTAAGGGGGTAAAAAATACAAGACTTTAAAAATCTGTGAATATGGGACGTCCACCATTTACGAAGCGAATCAAATTCCGGAAACGGAATTGCATTCACCATCGTTTGTAACCGTTGGTTCAATCAAAATTCTTCTTAACGCCTTACGGGGGGGCAACCGACAAGAGTATTACAATGTATGGATATGGAGTCTCGGATATTTTACAAGGTAATCGAATTCTGGAAATATTTTTGTATCCACTAACGTTTGTACCCGTTCATTCATTCGCAATTTTGTTGCCCCCTAAGGAGGTATAACGTACGAGGTTTCGAAAATTAACGTATAAGAATCACGAGAGGTTTTAAAGATAATAAAAATCTACAAAGGGCGTTGGATTCTTCATCGTTTGTACCCATTTGTACCGTTAAAAGTCCCGTTTGTACATTAAGAAGGTACAATATACAAGGTTTGAAAAATGAATGGATGAAGAAATTCAGTCAATTTTAAAGATAATCAAAATCTAGAAAGGACGTTGGATTCCTCATCGTTTGTACCCATTTGTACTGTTAAACGTCCCAATTGTACCTAGGTTTGTAATTATTTACACAGTTTCGTTTCAATCCCGTAGGGGTATAATTGAGTACAAACAATGAGAAATCGTACACTGTTTTTAGATATACATTATCGTAGACAAACATGTTGTACTCTCTTAGGCCTTGTAAGACTCCCTTAGGGCGCAAATTTAATTTCTGATGTTACCAACCGATGCGTATAGTGTAGAATCCAACCTCGTTGGTAAATTTCAATCGGCTCTATAAATGTCCGAGTTTCTTCATGCAGGTTTACATTATCGCCAAAACTGACCGAGATTATTCATACGTTTCGTTCCTGAACCGTGTATATTTTATTCCCTTAAGAATATTTGGATCAACATTTTCCTTTCGTTCTGAGTTGCAACTTAGCTAGTCTGTAGAAAAAGTATGCACTTAATTTTTAGACACTGCGAGAAAATTATTAATTGTTTAGTTTCCTAATAATGTGTACTCAAAGTTGCAGTGTACAAGGAAAATCACAGAAAATATACTGCGCTAATACAAAGTAGTACTCTTTGCTAGCTTCTGCTCGACCGAAATTAACCGATCTTAAGACATTCGTGTTCAATTTTGAAAATTATTGAGGCTGCAGTTTTAAAGATTTGTCTAACATACAAAGGATGTACTAAAAATGATATGTCCTTGATTTTTTTTTGGTAATGATATTCTCTTCATATTCCGAAATTTCCAGATCTGAAATTTCTAAACTTCACATGAAAATTTGTTTTTCAATATTGTTCTCCATTGAAAGAAAAACTTCAACCTTCCATCTTCATGCCGGTGAATTTTCCTCACGTGATTAGAACTCTTAATAATTTTTGCTTTCTCATCACATACAAAGTATGTAAAAGAGAAAGTATTGCAATCCAAATAAAATGGACTCTCAGATTTTTATGGAAATACGTGTTTTGAGGGTCCTAGATTCCAAAAAAAGCATTCATTCATTCATTTCTGTTCTGCCTGTCTGTCTGTCTGTCTGTGGGTGGTCAATTCTATCCGAAAACACATTAACTTTCCAAGGAGGCTACGGATCGCAGTGAAATTTGTTGTGTGTCTACTTCGTATAAAATATAGTTTTGGTATTGAAATTGAGACCTAAATACCAATCCTTTCTGGCACTTTACCTGAAATGTGAAAAACAAAAAATATTTGTTTTCTATCGATAGACTGATTTAAAAAATTATTATGCTCTGGTCTGTGGTGTACAGACATACCTACATGCATGTAACGAACAAAAATTGATTTATTCAGTACAGAGATGCCTTCATTATCTCATACTGTCTTCATAAAATAAAAATAAATCATCAGTTATTTTACAGTGTACTGTGCAATCATCGTTTGAAATATAACTTGTCATAGGCATACTGTAAGAGCAGTCATATTCCACAGACTTAAACTATCCATTAGATCTTCGCCTAGAAAAAAATAATAATAAAAAATAAAAAAAAATAAATGATTGTTTTATTTGCAAAATCACAGAGCTCTAAAATAATACACCAAAAGTCTTCACCTCGAGATAACCTCAAACACTCGTTCCACATGTTACAAATATAGTTATGCGTTGACCAAGTTATTGTTCATTTTATTATATTTTATTATTATATGTATAAATTCACTGTTTCATTTTACACTTTAATGTATAGCCAATTGCAGATAAATATTGAAGTATTACACTCGCGAAATATACACACGCAAACTGTCACGCACAGTACCCGGCTACTGTATTCTATGGTGTAGGGAGACTATAGGTGTGCTCTTGCGCACGAGTTTTATGAGAGCTAATAGAAAAGTCTCTTCGGTATACGTCAATGCGTGCGGGAAGTTCAAAGCTCAAAACTATTACAACCGGTATCTATTGACGTAATTACGAGAAATATTAAGTGATTACTTCTTCGTGATTGTCTAAAAAATTTCAACCGAATAGTCCGATGTAACAAAAAAAAAAGATTTCATAAAATTTTTATACCAGCATGAATTTTAAAGTCCATCGTAGCAAAAACGCGAACCGAGAGAGATAGCATTCTTATTCTGTTTTTGACATGCACTTATGAATCACATCTAGAATAGTGTGAATTTATAAAAAATTGATTCAACTAAAAAAACTAATTTAATTTTGTTTAAATTGACTTAACTGAAAGAATTCTTTATTTCAACTCTGTATATGGCATGGGGACCTTAGAAACGGCTGTAAGGGAAAAGATGTTTGACATACGTTCCTGTAATTGCAATCGATGTGGAAGTGTAAATACGACATCAGAAGTTACTGGCGGTTAGCACGTATTTATAGATATCGAATGCTTGTAGTAGCCGCGCTTAGCAAAAAACACGGGATATAATCATTGGGAAGATCTATATACGATTTCCCAAACTCCAACCAACTTGGTACTCGGCGGAACTAGATATATGTATTTTACTCGCCGTTGTCGAGTACATTGGCGAATTAGACCCAAAAACAGTAGGACATTACATAGCATACATTCGTCGAATAACTGGCAAAAGGGAAATTCACAATAACCTTTGTATGGCTAAAAATCCAATTTTGGCAAATGCGAGAACACTGCTTCAAAAAAGAAAATTGTTGATACTCATGTACAATATGTTAAGTAAAAATACATAGTGACCGCTTGTCAAGTTTTATAAGAACTGGCGGCTGGTTAATGACGAACAGAAAAAATAGAAAAAACCCAAAAAAATTTAAGAAGACAGTTCAACTGAAAATAATAAGAAAAAAAATCATAGAGGTATGATTCATGTCTAGTATGTATGCATAATGTAAGGAAAATATTTATAATAATTTGGAGTATATCAAATCGAGTAAATGTTAGCAATACAAAAGTTTGTTATTTCGAAGTTCTCTAGTTCATTCCTTCAATTCCTTGCCATTATCAGAAGCAAGGAAATTTAGAATAATGCACTTGAATATTAGGCGAACCTAATATTTAACCTAATGTTAATCTCAGGTGATTGGGATTTTTGGCCCACGAGGGTCAAATTTTACGCAGCCGCTCACGAGAGACCTCAACGGAATCCATTTTTCAATTTCGATTCATAAACGATAAGGAATCCAACGCCCTTTGTAGATTTTGATTGTCTTTAAAATTGGCTGACAAGGAGAGTGTCCGCCAATCGGATTTCTGATTTTTTTCGTACTCATCGTACGTGAAGCTGAGAACTCGAATAGTAATTTCCCAAAGCAGTTCGATGCCATATTCAGAAATTCTCG
>JARQTG010000263.1:0-19066 GCA_030142615.1 Syrista parreyssii
TATTGTGGTTATTTTTGTTTTAATTAAATTTTATTAAATAGTAGTATTTTAATTTAATTATTTGAATAAAAATTACACGATATAACATATTTATTCCCATTATATTTGGTGATTTGTTAGTGTATCCAAACTTTTGGCCGACAGTGTATATTATATCGCGTTCTGGATCGGGACGTGTTGCCGAGAAAGACAAAGTGGTCCTTGAGGTCGTGTTGTTATGTTGCGATTAGGTCGCGTTTTATGATCGGCTCATGAATTTTGAAATGTTTCCGACATTATGTATCCATTTTTGTAAGACATTACGTATCCGATTTGCACAAAGTTATTTATTACGAACGTCGCAATTTTTGGTGCCCAACGCGGGGCTCTGTTTAGGATGTTGTTCGAGTTGTAAAACTTTGACTACACTACATAGATCACGAAATTATTATTCGTCGTTATTTATTACGAGAACGTTTGTATTTTTATTAATTGTTCGACGCACGATCTTATGGTTCTTTTCGTAAATTTGAAAATTGTTCGAACGTGAAATTCCTTAAACGCGTGATCGCGTTAGAAGAGTGACACAGTAATAAAGACCGAATTTTGTTATTGTTGACCCAAAACTCAAATGAGTTATTCTTGTTTGAAACTGTTCTGGTCTTGAAGATCCCCGCCGTCTCTGCGAGCTGGGTTGGTCGGCGTGCGAATAGAAAAGTTAGTCTCTATTGTTTTGAGTGGAACGAATTGGTTCGCGAAGTACGTTGGTTACTTTACAACGAACTCCACCCCTGACTCGCATTACCATTCTTGACTTGCGCTCATTGCGATATTGCGTGCTTCCGGTTTTGTCGTTGTTTTGATTATTTAGTTTAGCCTATTGCGTCTTTTGAGTGATGTTTTCTTTTTACAGCACCTATCTTTTGGTTTATTTTCTAATTCTGTTTTCTATTCCTTTTCTTCTTTTGTTCCAACGTCTTTCTACTTATTATACTATTTCTACTTTACCCCCCTGTTCCCTTCTTTTACTTACCCTCCCCTTCGGGATTGATGTTCTTGTGCTTGACCCACGTCCTGGGCTTCTAGAATCCAGGATAAGGTCAAAATGTTTATCGGTGTCTGAATAAAAAATAGATTTAATGAGAACCTATAAAAACTTGATATCTATGAATGCCCGAAATTTTATATAAGGAGGATAATAGATTGCCGATAATCGCTTTATTACCGACTGCTGATTTTAATAGATTTTTACCTATTTTAATCGATCATTTCCGCCTGCTAATGTTACCGAGCGCAGGCGTCGTCGATAAAACAAGATAGCCGTCTGTTGGTAATACAAAATGATGGGCACAGTGGTGGCTGACCCCGGGGGGCGGTACTTAGAGCCGAGTGGAGGGGGAACAGCCAAATACAGAAAGCAGGGGTGGGATGGTCCAGAACTTCTGTAGTCTAACTACTATGTAGATGGAAGAGTAATATCTACCATCTACATATGGAACTTAATTTTCCTTGAAAATTTATTATTTTAAGAAATATTTGTGGTGCATACACGTATCTTCTTATGCCATGATAATTGCATAAGACACTTTCCATTATAATTCAATTTGATTAAGTGTATACTAAATAGACGCAGTGTTCATTAGTTTACAATCAGAGAGTGGAAAAGTGGTTTTAATAAAGATTACCTACCCATGGAAGACGCAGTGAATTGCATGTGCTGCGAGTACTTCTCTATGAGCCTTTTAATAAGATCCACCTGTTCGAGAGTCAATTGAACTGCGTTGAGATGCTGAGACTCGCATGGTACATAGGCTGCCCAGAACTGTAAAACGATTATATGAATTATTTTTCTTTTTTCATTGTTCACGTCCGGTATGACTTCTTATAGGAAAGTTGTAATAAAGGACACTGGTTTTCTTTGCGAAATTGCATCAAGAGTCAATAGTTATTTTTAAAAGATTTCTTCTTCAGTGAACTACACGTGCTACACACAATATGCGTCTATCTCCCACTTAGTATACCTATAGCGCACTTGGCAAAATCGTACACGCAAAGACGACTTTTAGGAGATACATACTAAGTGGCTTATAAATGCTTATTGTAGTCTCCTTTTCGAAGCCTTTCGCGTGGCGTATACCGAGTCGAAATTTTTAACCTCCGTTTGCCCTTCGGCGAATCTTTTGTAGATGCGAATGTCAACGTCGGTTTAACCTCTGTTCAGCCTACAGAGACCCTACTTCAACAGTCAACGATTACTTCCATAACTCAGCGTGACCTCCTATATCCTATTCACCCTATCTATAGATCCTTCTATAGTGCGAGAGAGTGCGGCAATTTCGCGCAGGCGAAGATCGCGCGATAAAAAAGTGGAGAAATGGTTCGCGGTGAATTTCCCCCTTGTGACTGGAGATGAATAGACCAGTGCGAGGAGGATGAAAAGAGAGCCAGGCGACTCAAGCTGCAAATCGGGAGATCCTGTTGAGAGAATGACAAAGTGAGATTGCCGGAACCAGGTGAGAATGAACCAGAGACGTCACCAATCGGTCAGTACCACGAGGACGGGGGAGGCTCTAGGAAAGACTCGGTGCTACACTCGCTGTTCGATAAGGAGCTGTTGTATTGCAATCGGGGAAAGGGACGGACTGCGCGCATGGCACAACCTCTCTGGCGGAAAGAGATGTCCGCAAAAGTGAATAGGATCCATGGGAAAAAGCCACGGACTCAAGATTTAAGAAGGAGGGCGAATCGTGATTCGTGCCTCACGCAGCTGTTCATGAACTTTCAAAGAGGACCTCGCAACGAAGAAAACAACTTTTGTGACCGCGTGACGTACTTGTATTTTGAATTGTATCAAGTCACGCAAGGATGAGATTGTTGTTGTACCGCACTCGTTCACAGTAGCTACATTACATGTTAATTGTTATACAAGATAGCCACTGTGTCGCTCATTCAATATAAACTGCTCTATATTCTTGCCGTACCTCTTCCGCCACCACATTTCCCTCTAGCGTTGGAGGAATAGGAACTGGCATCGAAAGGCGATCGACGGGATAATCGAATGTTGGAGCCATAGCAGGATGACGATGTAGGGATTCATGTAGAAGTCGCCTTTTCCGTTACAATAGACATACTATATGTCTAATCCCAAGTGAGACACTTGAAGCTGCCTGTATGATATCCTCTGTATGATATGTAGTAAGATTATCATCTAACAATTAGATGAAACTTATTATTAGGTGTGTGAATTAATTATCACAGATTTTTTTACACTTGTGGCTTTATTAAAAAGTAGATCAAAAAAATTTAATCCAGGCAATACTCTCTGTTGTTTTCAACAAGCTTCCGCCACTGATCTGGTAGTATACGGATGCCATCACGATAGAAGCTGCCTGGTTTTGAGTCGATAAAGTCATCAATGACTTTTTTAACATCTTCAACTTTACAGAATCGGCTCCCTGTTAAGGTGCGTGTGCCATTGATCGCAACAAGTGATAATCAGAAGATGCCACGACTGGTGAACACACCGGATGAAGAAAAACTTCCCAAGCCCAGCTTAAAATAGTTTTTTGTTTCGCGCGAACAACGTGTGGTTGAGTAATATCATACAATACTTTTTTGGTCGATTTCGTCGCTCAAACGGTCTAATTGGCTGATATATCGATCCGCAGTAACTGTCTGAACTGGTTCAAGGAGTTCATAATAAAGGAGACCCTTCATGTCTCACCAGACCCGCAGAAGCACTTTTTTGATGTGGATTTTCGATTGACGAATTTTTGTTTTTGGTTCTCTGATGAAGCTTCGATATTTTGCGCTTGAGCTCTCATATAAGTGTGTATCAGCTAAGATGCACGTTTGCGATTTGCGGTGAAATGGTGCACAATTTCGAAAATACGACGTGACGACTATTGAATACTATTATTCGTTTAACTTCCGTTCGCAAATTTAAAAAATTTTCTTTGCTATTTCAAATAATATTGAAAAAAGTTAAATGCAAAAGATGTAGAGCAAGAAGAAAGAATGGAGATGAAAACAAAATTCGTAAGGATAGCATACATAATGAGGGAGATATTTATGTTCGAAATTTGATCCTTTTTTGACAATTTGCGATACTGGCGGAACGCCTTAGCTTTGAAAATGTTTTGAGGTACGCGGATAAATTGCAGACCTCCGAGACATCCGGTGTCAAAGTTACAAGATAATTGCCAATCCTGAACATTGCAAAAATATGTATGAGCTCAAAATAGTTGAAAATGAAAATGCAAAAACATGTATTGTCTTTTTTCGTCCACATTGCAGCCCGATGCAATCTTCAGTGTCAAAGGCATCAAATACTTGTAGCTGCCAGACCACGGATGGAGCTACGAGAGATCTGCGTATGAGCTATCCATGATCTGCAACTGATCTGCGAATGATCAACCATGCGGAGACAGATTTTGAAGTCAGAATTGTGACGGAGTGGAACCTGCAACGTACCAGGTGACATGAAACTACCTGTCTCTATGTAATCTGAATTCCTTACGAACTGCAGTGCAATATGAGCCGAAATTTGATTATCTGAAAAGCGAGAACGAAGAACAAGAGATCTCAGATGCCTCAACTTCAGGTATACCACTTGGGATAGGACATACAGGAAGACACAGAGGAAGACAGACAAGAAGACATAAGTGAAGACACAGAGAAAAATATACAGGAAGTCTAAATGGATTTTATCATTTTAGGAGAATTGATTATAGATTTGCCTTTGTCCACTCTTACGAACATTTTGGACGAAACCTGAAATCACTTATTTTTATTAGAAATGGAAACACAATGCTTTATACTAAGATTAGTAAGCTTTATTAATATTTCAATATTACATTGCAAGAGAACGGGAAGGAAAATAGTTTTTATTGTTAAATTATATTGGTTCTGAAAAGAACCATTTCGTGTTGTCGTGTACATATCCTACGTAAGATTCTTTTGGTGGCTCTGAAAAGAGCCTATTTCCAGAGTTTTGCTAGACGTAAGAAAGAAAAACCAGCTGATACTACGATAAAACAAGTAAGCATGCAACGTGAACAATCTAGTAAGTTAATTGATGCAAATATAAAACGCGCTATTGATACAAGTTTTCTCGCTATGTATGAATGGATGCCACAGACTGTGTTGCTTGCGAAATTTGTACAAAAAATCTGAAGCCGTCTGTAGGCGGTAAAACGACATTATCTTTGGTATTCCAAATAGGCACCCTTTGAATCCACGCGTTCCCCGAGTCGCTCGGTAAACGAACGTTGCAGATAACGCAATTCATCCACCGTGATGGAAGCACATGCATCAACAATCCTTTGACGTACATATGTATGGCTTTAACGGTGGTAGCTGATGTCGCGTAGACTAATTCATTTAGGCGTGCTCAAAGAAAAAAATCTAATGGCGTCAAGTCAGGCGACCTGGCAGGCCATTTGATCCCGATCTAACCATGAGAAAACGCTAGATCTAAAAGATCAACATTTCCTCGGATACTATGCGGTGGTGCAGCGTCCTGCTGAAACCACATGTCGCGACGAAATTCGAGAGATAAATCCTCCAGCAAACTGGGAAGGACATGGCTCAAGAATTCGCCATACATGGAGCCAGTCAGGGTACCTTCAAAGAAATGTGACCCTATTATATGATCCCCGACTATATCACACCACACGTTTAACTTTCATCGGAATTGTTGCGGAATTTCCCTCATCCAGTGGGGGTCTTCTGTAGCCCAATGCCCGGTGCTCTGGCGAATGAAACAGATCAGGTTATGAAATGTGGACTCGTTTGTGAAGAGGATCCGCCTCAAAAAATCTTTGTCCTCCTCCAACCGCCTTTCGCACCACTCTGCGAATTGAAGCATTGCTGCGATGTCTGGATGTAATAGCCGCTGGTGCAGCGACATCTTGTAGGGATGGTAACCATTACACTTCAACATGTGCCACACAGAGCTATAACTAATGCCTGAAAAGGACAATTACATTTGTAAGTATGTTTATTATTACTATTTTTATATCAACATTCTGAAAAAATTGGAACTTTTCAAAATTAATTAATTTTTTACTACCATCTCATACATTTATTTATAGAAATAACTATTTATTGTAATCTATAATGATTGGCTCACAAGCGAATCCTACAATAGAATTTTAATCCATTGCGTTTTATCTTAAATTTATCAATGTTCATTACGTATTAAAATTCATAGGAATCATTACTTACCGATCTTACGGGTGATTTCGTGCTTACTCTGGACTGGGTTGACCTCAACCGAGGACAAAACCTGAGTAGCAGAGCTTTCCCTAGTTGCCGGTTATGCTCGGTTCCTGGGAACACGAGCAAGCTCGCTAGTACGACGAAGTTTTTCGACAAACCGAGAGACCGTTGACTGAGACGGGTGAGGTTCACTAAGGTACTTCTTTGCAAATAAGGTCGCAACCTCCGACAAATTCGTCGCACGAAGCAAAACTTCGTACATCTTCGCAAATCGTGCATTAGCTTTCATTATCACAGAGGCAAATGGCAAGGATAAGCAAATTGAGTGGTTGCTTAACATTAAAAAAATTATACACGCTTTTTTTTCTTCTTGAAGATTTATGCATGATTTGTATGATGTAAACAACAAAATGAGATCGTTCGATAGTGCTACAAATATTCTAAATAATAGTATTTAACTTTGCAATGAAATAATTTATTGGAAATAATGCAAATAAATTTCAAAATAACATGAAAGTGACGAGGCTTTAACTCGCGATGTATAAAAATTCATTTGATTGGTCTGTCAGACAGAGCTTTTGCATCTCAACAGTATCAACGAGGTTAAAGCCAGCTGGGAATGCTCACTAGATACTGCACCCAGCAAACCACCAGATAATGGGGTTTGAGTAAAACAAATGCTACCGACATCCCATGAACGAAATACAGATTATATTATTATTTATTTAAATAATATTCATATTATTATTTTATTTATTTAGAGTGCCAGTCATAACGTGGACTTCTGATTTTGACGCACTTGCCCAGCAAAATATGAAAAAGTGGACATAATTTCGAAATAGTTTTTCAAACGCTTTTTGATGGTCATCTCAGAATATTCAAGCATATATTACTCTTTATTGTTATTAAAACATTTTTTAGTTTCAGCATGAAAAAGTAAGTTGAAGATATTGTGAAAAACGAGTTACAAAAAAATACAAGCACGTAGTTTAACTCACATAAAAATAAAACGGTTATTGAAAAATGATTTGTAAAATATGCAAATAGCAGGCTACTGCTCTTCCTCGTCATAATCTAGAAAGTCCTGGTCTTCCTCGTTGTAGGCGTAGGTGTCCAGGTGTTCCTCGCCCTTAATTTCTCCGGTACTTTTTCCGGTACCTTCTCCAGGTACTCTTCCCATTACTCTATCCTGGACATTTTCCGTGCAAAGAGCCCTTCGCCGAGGTCTTCGAAATAAAAATGTTACTCGTTCATGTTCTGCGAGTCCTGATGTTCCTCGCCCTTAATTCTCCGCCACTTTTTTCCGGACTCTATCTGGTAGTTTATCCTCATATTTTTTATCTTTTTTCCCCACACACATTATCGTACATGATCCTGTACATATTCCTTAATCACGAATGAACTCTTGACCGTGTGTTTGGTAGTCCTGGTGTTCCTTGTCATTACTTATTGTCTTAGGTTTTCCAGCACTTCATCCTATATCTGCGAAGAAATCCCGGTGAAGAAACAGGACAAAATATGAGAGAAACTAAGGGCGAGAAACATCATAACTCCCAGGACATGAACAAAGTACATCTGTATTTCAAAAAACACGGCGAAGAGCTCTTTCGAAGTGCAGAAAAATGCATAGAAAAACGTACGGGCAGACGTCGAGGAAGATGAACGGGGTTAAATGTGGGATAAAGTACGAAAAAAAGTTCCGGTAGTCGCAAAGGACTGCATTTTGGTGTGGGCATTCCTGGGACAAAAAAAAAGAATACCTATTTTTGCATTTCTCCCTAAATCCATTCTTTCAATTTTACGTAATTTTTAGAACATCTAGCATTGTTGGTTTTTTGATGGACTGCTGGATTGTACAGTTGTAAATGAATTAAAATGTAACTTTATTTCGTGTGACAAGTGAGGCCGTGGCCATTGCTCCTTGTATGTCTACAAGGTTTATGCGTAGCCCGTTAGTGGCGCTGTTGCACACTGGCGCGAGATACAAATACAAGAAATAATTCTTAAGCTACAAAACAAGCATCGACAAGTGCTCTGTAACTTTAACACCGGAAGTTGCATAGGGCTGCAATTTGTTGTGGACATTCTTGGGACGAAAAAAGGGGATACGTGTCTTTGCATTTCTCTCTCAATCCGAGGAACACGTAGACACTGAAATCTAGGGCGAGGGCTACGAAGACTTCCAACATGTAATAAAAAATAGCATTGTAATATGTTATGGCCACCGTGCACGGCTTTGCATCTGACTGAAGAACTTGTACCTCAAAACAATGGCGAATCGCATGTTCGGCGTGAAGCTGCTGCACGAAGCTAAGGCGTTCCGCCAGTATCGGAAATTGTCAAAAAAATGATCAAATTTCGAACATAAATATCTCCTTCATTATGTATGCTATCCTTATGAATTTTGTTTTCATCTCAATTCTTTCTTCTTGCTGTATTACTTCTGCATTGAACTTTTTTCGATATCATTTAAAATAGCAAAAATAAGTTTTTTAATTTGCGAACGGATGTTGAACGAACAATAATAATATGCCCATTCGATGCGCAGTCAAAAGTACTTAATAGTCGTCACATCAGATTTTCCAAATTGTGCACCGGTTCACCACAAATCGCCAACGTGCATCTTAACTGATACACTCTGTATATACATAAAACATAAAACATAAAAGTTAATTTCATATCTACGAGCACTTTCGATACACATGCTAGGCGAGGTGCATGTACACACATACTGAACACATTGAATACCGAAGAGGAGTGTCTATTCAGAGAGCAAACTGGCTTCTCGCACCGCCTCGGCGCACACATGTTGAGGACATTGCGTTCGAAAGTCTGCTAAGGTTATAGCCGTGTTGATCTCAGGCAGCGAGGAATTTCAAACCTTGATTCGCGAGATCAGAAAGGACCTGTCATATGAGCATTAATGATTGTGAGAAATTCCATGAAAAAATTCCAAATTCCCTTATACATAATTCGTTTTTGCTTGTTCTTAAATTTGGATTCTTTCTTGAGACGGCTTGAATACGGAGTCACTTGCATTTCACTCCTTTGTTCAACTCCAAATTCAAGAATTCCCTTCCTTAAAGGTAAGCTATTAATATTCAATTAATACGTTAAAATCGTATAAATGTGGTAAGTGTATAACTATTATAACACAGGCGTGACATTAAAATGACAAAATATAAATCGTTGTAGATCACCATGCAACGAAAGGAGAATGTCACCGTCGAAGAGAAAGCATTAGTCGTACAATATGTAACCGATAATCGTGATATACTAGAGATTGAAGCAAATAATGCTAGATTGCAAAAGAGTAGAAGAGACAAATGGATGGAACTAACGGAGAAAATAGCAGTATCGGCGAGTTGAACGCCTCTCGTGAGAGAAACTAGTGTAAAGCCAAGATGGCGAGAAGGAAGACGTAACGTGAGTAAAGTCTTCTAATTTGATAACGAAAAATCCGTATACATCATCCCAAAACATAAATTTGGCGCCTAACAGCAAAAAAGAACTCATCGAGGAGGAATTTCTGATAAAAATTTTAGTGATAATCGAAACAATTGGCAAAATATCGCAAAACGTGTCGGCGACGCGTCCGGCGTTACCGAGACGCCATGAAGCACGTTCGTGCAGAGGCACTACGAGGCTCGGAGAATGAGACAATGGCGGCCAGCAGTGAGCGTTGTGCCCGCGGGTAGAATTTTCTCACAAAACACGGTGTTCACCACAGTGAGTGGCCTGTGCCTGAGACCGCAGTGAAAAAAAGAAAAAAAAAACAGTGAATATCAAGTGACCGTGCGGTATGTTGTACCGAATATATGTTCGCATAGAGATTTCAAAGTCTGGAATTGTCATGCATGTTGAACATTGCAGAAACGCGAGAGCGTAAAGATGCGCCGGTAAAGTAGTTTTCGTCCCTTCCGGTACTCGATCTCACGTCAATAGTGAAGCATCGAGGCTTAGAGTTTTCGCGCACGCGCGTTTTATTGTCTTTCGTTAACTTGCACGGGTCGAGTATTAACATCGAGTACGTACGCTCGCGCTATGCTACTCTCATTTCGTTCATTTGCACACGGCGAATATTCAAACAAAAAATTAATTGACTTCGACCAACTCGGGTCAATATAGATGGAACGAATTTACACAAATCGAAAGAAAAAATTTCGAGAATCATGGGGAAATTTCGAAATCATTCGAAGTTTTCGCCAAGTTGGACTTTACTGGAGCATCCGCTGATTGGCAGTCGTCACAGCAGACATCATCGTATTGGGCAAAGGATGGAGATCATCTCGCGGTCGTGAGACAGTTACTCGTCGTTAGAGGCAACACCGGTCGCAGCAAAACGTGGGTGAGTCTGTCCTCTAAAATTCCTTTCCCAAACCCGATGCGAAAAAAAAATGGGAGAATTGAAACAACTACTACAAAAGCGAATGACTATCAAAGGTCAGCTCACGCGTATGAAGAATGCACTCGCGGATAATACCGAGGTGTCTGAGGCTAAGGTCAAATCCGTAAAAATTGAAGATCTTTGGAAATTGTTCAAAGAAGTTCAAGGCGCAATTGAGGCAGTCAAAATACAAACAGCGGAAGGTGAACTAGCACAAAAGGCGGTCGAAGACGAGTCGGATCCGTAACGCGCAGCTTTTGAAGCAATTGATTTCGCGGCAATAATAAAAGTTCATACAGCAATCGACGTAGCTCTGGTTCGAGTGCAGGCTCAAGCTGTAGCGCAGGTACAAGACAATCGAAATCAGAGTAACGGCAATAATGATCGTGAGCATGGAGATCGACGAATAGACGTCAAGCTTTCCGTATTACAATTGCCACAATTCAGCGGCGATTATCAACAATGGCTTCTAGTTAAAGATGCGTTCAAATCAATGATACATGAAAGTACAGTAATTTCAGCAATTCAGAAATTCCAGTACTTGTGTAGCTCGTCGAGTGGCGAGGCGTTGCAGGTCATGGGAGGACTGTCAACAACTGCGGCTAACTACGAGAGCGCATGGGAATTACTGCAGAAATATTACGAAAACAAGAAGTTTTTAATCAACACGCATTTGAATCAACTGCTTGACTTTCATTTGAATGTACTCACGTACATTTAAAAGCTTTAAAAACCTTAGAACTTCCGGTCGACCAATGGGACGAGCTTCTCACTCACTTATTGAAGAATAAAATGGATTTTAATACACAAAAAGATTGGGGAAAAAAAATCTCCTGATGGGGACAACCGACCGTCGTTGAAAGAATATCTGACATTTCTAGATGAGCGAGGTCGTACATTCGAAATGATAGATAAAGGAAAAAACAAACAGGATACAACAAAGCCTTCTGCGGGATAAAAGAACGAAAAGAAAGTGTCTATAGCAATCGTTTCGCAATCCTTTTGCACAATGTGCAATGACTCTCGCGTTGAGATCGAAGATGTCAATGGAGATAGACACACTTGTCGAGTGCTTTTAGATCCGGGCTCGCAGTCGAATATTATAACAGAAGAACTTGTGCGTAAGCTCAAGCTCCATTGTAAAAAACAGAACGAGTTAATCAGCGGCATGAACAAAACTCAGACAAATATTGCACGCATAACCACAGTCAAGATAAGGTCGATGCACGCAGAATTCGAGATACGTATCGAGTGTTTGGTGCTATCGAACATCACAGAACGTTTGCCACAGGTGAAAATCATTGCAAAATGAGCCAGGCGCGATTGATCTACTAGTCAAGGCTGGACTATTTTGGACATTAATGTGTTCAGATTCAATTCAACAGCCAAAGGGTATTCAAATATTGCAAAATACGTTGCTGAAGTGGATCGTCGGTGGCGAGCTCATTGATGCAAGTCCGAAAAACCAGCGCTTCTGTGGACTCGTAACAAATGCGGCGTTACAGGAGTAATTGGAGCGTTTCTGGAAACGAGAGAAGCCGAGAAACGATGAATGACAAAAGAAGAACGGGAATGTGAGTAGCAAATCTGTGTGATCACTTTCGTTCGACTCAACGCTTTATTCAGCCGTACACAACTCTACGTAAACAACTTGCACTCGAATTCGACCTTGAGGGTTTATTCTACGATAAACAGCGTAGCTCTTCTTGTCGCATCAGTTCAATCGAGTGATTCTGAACCGCCTTACTTGGGCCGAGCTAGCGGATGTGCATTATGCGTACACTGCCTGTGACTTGAATTCACGTGTTGCTCAACGGTGGTATCATGAACAGTTCCCAAACCGACCACTCCCCGACGGGCGAGTTTCCTATTTTACACACGAACTTTGTACTCTTGTGACGGCTGAATAAAGCGTTGAGTAGAAAGTGATCACATCTGATTCATTACACTAGGAACAAGCACGCGGTACCAAATCCTTCAAGACCCTCCACAGCCGTTAGGATGAGTTTCCGACCATGGGTGTCTTGCCTCAAAATACTTGCCTAAGCAGTCCCTACACACCCTAGAAGTATGTGCAGAGTTAACGTAAACACCCTGTATATGGACGACGTGATCACTGGTGAGAAAATAATAGAAAAAACGATAGCTTTACAACCGGAATTGGATGAGCTTCTACAAAAGGGTCAATTTCAACTGAGAACATGGCGTGCGAGTGATCGACGGATCCTCGAAAATATATCAAAAGAATGCGAAGCAGACAGTTTGCTAACGATTGATAAAGAGAGTCCACTGAGGGATTCGAACTCCGATACAACGTGAAAATTGACGAGACTTTAAAGATAATCAAACGATTCGTACTTTCGAAGATCGCGCAGATACTCGACCCGTTGGGCCTATTGGGCCCTGTAATAATTAATGCAAAATGCATCATGCGCAAGATGTGGCAGTTGAAGACTGGGTGGGATGAGCTCCTGCCTCCAGAAATTTAGAATGCACGGAAGGAGTTCTACAGCTCTTTGCCGAAAATTAACGACGTTCGAATAAAACGAAATGTAAATCCGCTAAATGCAAAAGAGACCTTCGACTTTGCGGGCTTCGACGATGCCCCTGAGATAGCGTACGGAGCATGTCTGTATGCAGTTTCAGAAGACTCGAAGGGCAATAAACAATCACATCTTATCGGATCAAACAACAGAGTCGCACCGCTCAAAACCATTTCATTACCAAGATTGGAGCTAAATGCCGCATTGTTACTCGTGAAACTGTGTGATACGGTACGACAAGCATACGGCAACAAAATTCGCAAAGATTTCCTTTGGAGCGACTCCACAATCGTCCTCAGCTGGATTTCAACATTGACGAACATAAGAAAAATGTACGTGGCTAACAGAGTCACGAAGATTCAGGAATTGTTTCAAGACACGATTTGGCGACGCGATTAGGTGCCTTCCAAAGAGAATCCCGCGGTTTTATTATCTAGAGGAATCGTAGTTGACCAATGGAAACAAAGCGATCTGTGGTAGCATGGTCCCGGGTATCTCCAGTCTGAAAAATGGCCTAAAAGAATATAAATAGAAGTGGATATGACAGAAACGAAGTCATCAGCCGTTCTCATGAGCACAAAGACTGAGAAGTTAGAAGTGCTGCGGAAATTCTCCTCATTCGGCAAATTGCAGCGAGTGATAGCTTTCATTATCAGATATAAAGCCAATGCGTTAGGTGGAAAGAAAAATGGTCCGCTTTCGGTTGACGAACTCGAGAACGCAGAAAAAGCAATTTTAAGACTGACGCAACGAGAAGCATTTGCAACAGAGCTTAAATCCATCGAGCAAGGAGCACAAGTAATCAAGACTAGCAACATTGCTTCTCTTAATCCATACGTCGATAGTGAAAGACTTCTTCGGATTGGCTGACGATTGATGAAGGCTGATAAAACTCAGAAACATCCGACAATATTACCATCTCGACACCACATGACCAAGACGATTCTCAAGAAAGAGCATATCCGGCTGCATCACTATGGTCCGGAAAACTTGTTATGTTCTATACGATCAAAATAATGGCCATTAAGTGACAGAAGAGAGGCACGAAAGGTCGCGAACGGTTGTCTTCCGTGCTTCCGAAGCAAACCGAAGACTCCAGAAGTCATGATGGGCGATCTACCGAACGAGCGTGTTCGTGGATCTTTGAGGCCATTCACTACTACAGGGGTAGATTACGCAGGCCCACTACCAACTTTGTTGGAGCGGCGTCAGAATTGAAAGAAGTTTTTGAGTTTCTCGAAAAAGAAGAAAACACGATATCGGAGTATCTCACCCAACTGAAAATCACCTGGAACTTTATCCCACCACGGACACCACATTTTGGCGGACTCTGGGAGGCGACTGTCAAAGCTACCGTACGACATCTTAATACGGTCACGAAAGGCTTAGTCTCAACGTTCGAGGAATATTGTACTCTTTTAATAGAAATCGAATCGATCCTTAACTCCCGACCGTTGACTCCAGTATCCAGTGATCCTAATGATTTGACTACATTGTCCCCTGCCCATTTCCTTATTGGGGAGGCACTCATATTGCCTGCAGAATATAACTATCTCGGTACATCCGACAACAGACTATCGCAATGGCAACACCTTCAGATTCGCCAACACTTTTGGAAGCGTTGGTATGAAGAGTATTTGCAGCAACTACAGAGACGAGACAAATGGTGGACCAAAAGCGAAAATATCGAAATCGGAGAACTCGTGGTGTAAAACCAAGATGGCGATAAGGAAGATGTAACGTGAATAAAATCACCTAATTTGATAACGAAAAACCCATGTATATCATCCCAAAACAGGCAGCGACTGGAATTAAGAGGAAATGGAAAGACATTAGAGGTGCATATCAGCGGTGGAAACTCGCAGCATAGAAAACTATTTCTTGCTGTCGCAAGCATGTGAGTGGTACAGGCGGAGGTCCTGCTCTCCCAGAACCTTCCGGGCTTTGTGACACGGTTCCTAGACACAAGGCAATCAATAAGTCTAACTCAGGTATTTTTCTTTGTCAAAAGTATTGTAAATATCTTTTTAATTTTCTTAATCATTTATAAACTTAACTCAGGAGAACCAAAGGGCGGTGGTTTACACCCCAAAGATACGACAATCAGAAGTTGCCAATTAATTGTGAAAATACGATCGCTGATAACTCCTGCAAAGCCGAATGGACTCATAGCGCAGCGACATGAGGCGAATTTGACTCCGTACACGCATGACGTACTATCGCCGAGAATATACATATTGACGAATAGAGCATTCCAGAATGTAAAGGATAAGGAATTTGAATTCTACAATAACGCGTATCGTATCATTTCTAATTATTCCTATGTGATAATTGTAGAGTACATATATGTCTCGGAAAGTTTAATATTAGACGAAATTCTTATAACGGATATATATGAATGTAAGTGAAATGTGTGCGCGCGCGCGCGCGTGTGTGTGTGTGTGTGAATACTTAGTTTTTATGATATGATCGATCCTAACAAATGTTTCTAACATTATTATTATTTGTATTTCATATTATGTACAAGTTAAAAGTAGTGGACCAAGGAAGTTAATTTATCGTTTTCTTTTAAATAATAAAAAATCCATGACATATAGCTTCAATGACCTAATTTGATTTTGTAAACTAGCCTTAAGTACCTTTGTTAACTTGGTTGGTTTTCACAACCCGCCAGGTAGTGCTACACGCCTTAGCTTGAGCACGAATCTGGTTTGCTGTTATTCCTCTGATTCTTTGTAATCTTCCTTGTCGCACTTCTTATATCGAAATTTACCATTTAGTTATGCTTTAATACAGCTCTGGTGCGTTAACCTGATTTTACTTTGCTTTTTCCAAATTTTCGTACCTCCCCCAACCGCCTCTTGAATGCCACGACGCTCCCCCAAGTAAGCTAGCCTCTGAACCGAGTATTGTGTATCCGAACTTGGTGGACCTTCTCTTTCTCGTCTCTATATTCTCAATATTACGTACATCTTCCGGGTAGCCCCTTTAGGTTAATTTATCGAATAGGTTAAGTTTTTGGGTTTTCAACTTATTTTTAGGATACCGATCTATCTTAGGAAATTAAGGAGAGTTCCTTGCCCGACTAGTGTCTCTCTCTGAGTCTCGTATTAGGATTAAGTTAGATATAGGTTTTGGAGAATCTATCGAACTTCTGCATTTTTGGCGATTTTAGGTATAAGGAACTAGGCTACTCGTGAACTAGCGAATCCCCCAGCGTTTGAGCGAGAGCCGCGCACCCGCGGTATCTCCGTAAGGAATACCTGGCGCCCTTCACCTCTTTCTTCCCTTAGTTATCGATTCGGTATCGTAAACGGTCGAGAGACAGAGACAGAGGGGGGGGGTCCCGTTTTGTCGACGAGGGCCACATCACAATATATTGTGACGTGATTTTTCAATTCACGGTCACAAGGCGACTCCAGCTACCGATTCAGATACTGTTCACGTTCCCTGGTTCACGTCGAGTCACTATCCTGCTAAGGAACTACACTCTCGGCTAGATTCGTGCAGTTATGCCAACGCTCTCGTAAAGATATGCTGCCGTTAAGTGAAGTTGAGGTACTCAAACCTGCCGTGGGAGGATAGTTTCGACGCACTGAGAGGCCCGGCAGGGGAAAGAACCCGACAGAGACGTCTCCACAGACCGGCAGACGTCCGGGTGAGATACCGAAGCTTTGCTGAAGAGTGGCAGAGGCCTGTAGAACGGACAGTGGAGTTTTGGTTAGAGTTAAGGGCAGGGAAGGAACCCCCCATCCCTAGTTACGGTTAAGGTGCCCAGTCATCTCACGATGCTCTGGGGAAGCGGCTGTGGAAGATTTCCAGGTATATTATGTACCGTTTCGCTAAGAAACGTTCTCGCTTTAGTATAATGGGACGGTTCGAGGGGAACGCTGATTAGCTATCGGCTCAGAGGATTTCGACCACTCAGAATGATTAGTTCTCGACTTTGACTATTGTGAATGAAGCCTGTCTTGAAACACCGACTGTGGTGCCTCGTACTGGCTTTCTTGCTATCTGTTGATAGTTTTTCTAGCTGTGTTTCCGATGCAGTTTAGATAGTTTTCGCTTGTGTAGTTCTCGCATTGCTCTCGGAAAATGTGAGTTTCGGAGGTGCAGTGCTGTGCCATGATGTAATGCCCACCTGAGTGTCCCTCGGATATAGTTACCGCCCTCCATTAATTAGCTGAACGAGCTCCGGTGAGGACTCCCGATTCATTAATCGATGGAGGGATTCCAATCTTGTAGCAATGGACTCGTTTGGTCGTGCTCTTGATTATCTGTTCTATGTTTCCCACACTATTTACCTGACGCTTACTCCGACCCTCTCTACCTCAATCTAGCAGCCTGAGTGGCCGTACATTTCCGTTATCGTCTGCTCCCGTTCGTGAATCCAGTTGCTTTGCTGATTTTACGCGACTCCAAAGATTAGCACCTTCGGTTCCGTTTCTCAATTTTACGCGTTCCCAAAAATCGATAAGATCCGTTAAGCTACTGTCTTCCTGATAGGTTCCATCAGAGTTCTCGTATGGTGGAGTTACGGCTGTTCCACCTCAGCCCCCAGGTCGTACCGGCTTGTCAGTTCTCGGTGGAAAAAAAATTGACTGGCGCCCGCCTGGCATGTGGATGCATGGACGCAGAGTGAACGGCCGAAGGTGGCGTAGGTTAGCTCTCGGATTTTTCGATACCGGTGTCGAGTTAAAAAAACACGTCACCATATATATATTGTGACGAGGTGGATTCCTCCCATGTTATCCTCGGCGGGATATAGATATAGACCAACTGGAACGTGGCACGGGATGCGCCACGAAGGATGAGCACAGTTACCTACCCTTACGGCCTACTGTCAACCGCCAGGCTTTTCCACGTTGCAATTATCGCGTGTTGGGAATCCGGCGACGCCCGGTGAACCCTCGCACGATCAGGGATGATGGAGCTCGTTGCTTGACAGTCACCATAGATACTGTCCGCGACTACAAAATGACACATGTAGCTACGACATCTCAGATCTGGCGTGTAGCGTTGGAACTTTGGGTTGAAGGATTTGCCCGCAGGGCGAATCGCCGCTTATTGGCCTAAGGGAGGGGGGCGTCACCCCCTCACGCGGAGACAAAGCGCGTGAGGATGAAGAATCAATCCTGTCTGGACGATCGAGTGGGACGCATGTCGCAAAGAAGTTTTCTCCACTATTTCTAGTCCGAGAGATTGAACAGTCGCGGGTGCACTAGTGCAATATCTTGGATTACCGTTTACTGGGACTGCCTTCGGTAAGCGAGTGCATTCTTTGTGTGAGTAACATGCGAGAGTGACCATTATTCGATTCGCGTGTAAAAAGGACACGACGGTAATTTGTGATTTTGATAAACTTCGCATCTCTCCGGGCACGGGAATCCGTTGACAAACAGGGTTTGATTTTTTTCGTGTTTCTTTTCCTTGGTTAATTGAAAACTTATTATATCGTTTGAAAACTGTATTGTTTGAAAACTGATTTATGCTTATTTGTTCCTTATCGTCCAAAATTGTACAAGGTCGTTATGCGTCAGGCTACCGGACTCCTTTTGAAGATACTAATAAATCGGACAATTAATCAAATCGCGTGTATTTGACTTTTGTGTGTTCGTGATCGTTTGACCCAATCCTGCCCGTTTCGGGACTCCCGACGCTTTCGCGAGCTGAATTAGTCCGTTCGAGTAGTTTCCGTTTTGCTTCCGTGTCTAGTGATAGGCGGTTCCGTTCTGGAACCTGGCATCCAACATCTGGTATCAGGCCCGGGGGACGTTAGTACGCGTGGAACGCAGATTAGTCTTGTAGCGCGACCCCCTTTCCCCGTGAACGGGTTTTGCGTCACAATATATGTATTATGACGTTAAAATACCGCGTCACAAAGTCCCGAAAGAAGAACTGTCGTGTCTCGATTACGGGACGCGTTACCGTCCCT
>JARQTG010000264.1:0-249491 GCA_030142615.1 Syrista parreyssii
CCGTCACCATGACCTGCATACGTGTAGCTACTCCCACAGGGTGACTACCCTTATATGACTACTAGACTAAATATGCTCAACCCGATCAAAGAAATAGGAACGATTAAACAAACACGAGGAAAAAGGGGGCCGAGATAAGTTACGTGGGAATAAACTCATATAGAAGAAAGAAAAAAATAAGAAAAGGAAGAATGAAGTGAAGTAAATAGAAAAAGTAAGTAAGGATAAATAAAAAACTAATAATTAAATATACTTGAAATTAATGAAAAAACTAAGTAAGGAAATGAGGAATGAAAGTAATAATGAAGACATATATAAATAGAAATAAAGACGGAAGTAAGTAATAGAAAAAGATAACAATGTAAGAAAGAAGGAAGAAGCCCAAGAAATCAGGATAGGAAACCGACTGGTGAAGGAATGAGAGCTCCGTGCCTCTGCACGCGCTTATATAGCCCCCCCCCCCCCCCACTCTTCCAGGCCCCCTGGCGATAACCGAATCATTTAATTTCTAGCATTTTATTAATTTATAGATTCTATTATTTCTGCGTGTTCCTGACCGTAATTTCTGATGCCAAATGGATGTAAGAAACTTTCTGAGATTAATTCGCCTCAGGAGATATTACTTCTGTATACTCTGTACTGTATACTCAACCTTTTATCGTGGAAAGTTCACAGGCCACAAAAGATATGGCGCCACATATACTGTTGTGGGATTCAATACCACTAATAGGAAAATGATTACAACCACCGAACGTTAACAATCGTTTATTTTAATGTATAAAATAAAGGCGATACAGCTATAGGCTTATTGGCGGCACAGGAAGAACTGACCGGAAGGCCCCCTTCTCCATCTACGCCACACTGTCCAGTACGTGCTGCCCTCTTAAACGGTGAAACCTCGAACTAAAGTAAATTTCATATATAATATGAATTAGGCTATACTAGCTTTTGATTACAAAATCTTGTCAAAATTATAAGGGAAAAGCTGAATTTTCTGCTGTTTTCGAAGTGCAATATTCCAAATGTACAATTTGTATCACTTAAAAACCAACCGATCGCTCTCTTATTCGTCCACTTGTCTACTGATTACTCACTCGACGAGGACGCACGAGGTGCATGATGATTAGACTTCTGGTCCTCAACAGTGACAATGTCGATGTCTAGCAAAGAGCAATCATTTAACCCCCGAGGGTGCGGTCTTTGTTTTATCATACTGTCTCGTTAAGCACACCGACCCATTTAGATAAGAGCCCATGCAGTATGTCTACCACCATCAGCCATAACGCTTTCCTAGCAGCTTTACATCGTCCGATTCATCTTCCTATCAGTAGTAAACTATATATTGTAGATATATAACAGAGTACAATGGCATATATTTAGAAAGTTCTTATCGTGAACCCATCTCGGTATTAATGTCGTATAAACTCTGTACGTCGAGATGAAATGGCAAATTAATTCCTGGCAATATACCACGTGACTCTATAGATATATAAGGAGGCATTTATTTATATAAAAACCCCTTCCGCACAATACTGGGATTCCCTGAGGACTTTAAAGGAGGATTTGGGAGGAGGATGGAATGTTAACAAGAACACTAGAAATATGCTCAACTAGATTCACAGAAGGATTCATTTAAGTATCAAAATATCACCGGACAGCTTTAGTGACACTGGCTGTACCGTAATAGCTCCCTTTAAAATCCCACGATGTTATTTGCTCTCCATCGGTGACATACTTAATCTTCTGGTCATCTGATACATTTATCCTGGACCTAGTACGAATTCAGAGTCGTCTTCTATTATTTTGCATTAGTCATGGATTAAATGGATTAAATTTAACGAGGATCCCTTTGCTTTTCTATGGATTAATAATAAATTTAAATTACGTCAAATATATATTAATAAACATATACGCCAACATATTAAATTAATCCTCATCATTAAATTACTTTATGTACAATATAGGTATGGCTTCATAAATAGCCTTATTGTGCCATTAATAACAACACTATAACTGACAGATTTATATTACATTTTGACAGGATACCGCGACTGTTAAATCTCATTTATTTTAAAGTAGCCTCAGTAACCTTGTATCTTTGTGTTGCTGTATTTTGCCGCTATCCCCGCTAAGACGTGATATAACAATGATTTATGATTGCCATGGGCTAAAGAAAATATCTCAAGTAAAGCCAAGCAATTCCGTTCTATACAATAAGACAATGAGGATACAGAGAAATTTATACAATACAAAAAACATACGATAGCACAAACTACCTCCCGCTATATTTTTATTCGATGAAAGAAAGGCCGTTATTTATTTTGTGATTTAAAGAAAAATAAAATTTTATTGTTCTCATATACTCCACATTGTTTTTATTTCTTTTAATCGTAAGACTCAGGGAATGGACCTCTATTCTATGGGTACAATTATTTTGTATTTTCAAAATAAAAAAAAAAGCAGTAGAAGCTTAAAACTCTTAGCATCATGTTTATGATGAAACGTCGAAGGTAGGTAAATATAATCGTAACCAAGGTATAATTTGTTCGTGTCAATAATCCAACGCACATATCATGGCCACACCTCTTTTGATCCAATGGGATTGTACCGTCATACTGGGAATTTCCATAGATAAGACAAAGTTGGTCGAATGTCCTGTGGTACTGAGAGTTCCAGCCCGCTTGATTGTTTTATAAACGGGACACTCGTATATACCGGTTTCCGGTACTTTGTGATTGATTTCCGGTAGCAATAGTATAGGCGACATTTCTGCAATAAGAGAATCGGTTTGATCTTTAAATTGTACTTTACTGCTATCTCGATGAATGAAACAATACTTACCGGTATAAAGTTCCTTGGGATATGATTCAGCAAGATGGCTTCCCGACCATCTGCATCCCTCAAGATACAGACCATGGATCACGCATCCATCCTCTGGCCTAGTGATAGGTGTTTTACGCAATACCTGACAAGAATACAGAAGATAATACATAATTTGCGACTGTTAACAAAGATATGGTGGAAGGGAAATAAATAAACTCTTTAATACGATTCAACGTTACCGAAAATGTAAAATCGATAGTGTCTATAGATACAATGTGCTTTCTTGCGTAATTCTGAAGTGTTCCAGTGAGAAATGCTTGGGGAAAGTAAAAGCCAGATATCCAAAAAGCTGATGGTATTCCCTTATTCTGCCAGCTCGTTATAAAGTTTATACGATCCTTTAAATCCAAGAACCATGCTCCTATTTGTCAAGGATAACTATGTATAGAAGCTTTTACACCTTTACTTTATATGAAGGAGTGGATTCCCCTTTGAAAGGACTTTTTCCTTATTGGAAGTACGTGATGTGTAATGGCCTTGAATGATTGTAGTTTAACAATGCCGTTTATTTCTCCCGTCAGACGAGCGTTATTTAATTACTTAAGTATCTCGTCAATATTTTTTGTTACTTTTATTTTTAACTCACCAAGAGGTTTCAAAGAAGCATAACCTTTATCCTGCCAGACTTTTGGTACTTTATTGACGAATAAACTGAACGTCATCGTTTCAAGTTTCTCCGACATCACTACCAGTCCTTTTAAAGCTTTCAAGAGATCTTGCAATGTACACTTGAGTTCCTGAAGAAGACCATTGTATCTCTTTGCTTCTTGAATTAACACTGTGTTAAGTGACTCTTCATAAAGAACCGGATATCTTGAAATGGGTTTCATTCAGTGAGTTTTATAATTTCCGGGCAACAGTATATGTAAATTAAGGTACCTCTCTTGAATCACTGCAAGGTCGAATAACGGCGGAACAGATGACAAAATATCCTTGGCAAGTTGTCTCGTGACATCCTCCATACTGGCTACTGCACTGCCGATCTCTTTGGGTTGTAATGCCAGTAACGTTTCTAAACAGGCGTAGGTTTCCGCTTGGGCGTAACTTATATCGGCATTAGGATGAAGACCAAATATGGCAGGATCATCGTTAATTGGGAATGCTTTGATGTAATTAATATAATCTTCAAACGTTGTATCAGCTGGTAACTGTAATCATTAATAAAGAAATGTCAATTAATTTGTAAACTAAGATATTCTAGCTGATCATCAAAAGGACTCACTTGATGATACACTTCGTGTATATCAAAGTTATATGTGGGCGAAACAACCTTGTCGTCGTAAAAGTCCTGGAGGATCGTCAGGACGCAACGGCGATCCCAATCGTCCGTTATGCGACCACCATAATTAATATGACCGGCCGTATATATAAGAACCTGATTTATTGTAACAGAAAAAAGACGGTTACAAATAATGAAAATTGTTACAAAATACATATTTATACCTTGAATGGTAATTCTGCATATTCCAAAAGAAACATATGCAATTGGGAAATGCATATGGTCAAATCGCCGTCCGTAAATTCATATGGTATATTAAAACCAAGAGGACCGAATTTTCTTCTTTCAAGTAAAACCCCATGGAACATACAGAGGGAAAACAGTAGCCACTTGAACGCTGTCACTTTTTCATGTTCCGAATGCATAAAATCCTGCATTTCGATCACTTGAGTTAAATAGGCACGAAGCATGTTGGCCTGTTGAGTTTCAATAATTTATATCGTGAAAGCACAATTTAAAATATCAACAGAAAACGGAAATGGTCCTCTTATTATTGATATTTCCTGTTGCGTACCTTAAGTCCTCGGGGTGGTTCCACGGTCATCTTACTTCCGTTTTGAAGTATGCTAACTGGAAAATCCGGCGAGGGTGTAGAAGTTAACCATAATCGAAAATCACGATGGACTGTCTCAGGAAGTGTTTCCACCAGTTGTTCCAACTTTGGCATCCAACTGGGTGCCAAATGACAATTCTAACAGATATAAAAAGACGTAAGACGAATAAATAAGTTTACACCCTCTTTCATTTAACAAAAGTTCGAAAATAATATTTGCCAAGTGGAATAAAACTGACAGTGTTTAATCCCACCATATTGTTTCCATACACAAGTTGAGACTGTTTGTTAGGGCGATAGATAAGTGGATAAGTGAAGTGATGCTAAATGGAATCGAATCAACATCCAATTCCGCCGCGGAATTGATTAGAACTGCTGTTATCATGAAAGTGTATCATATAACGCAATAGTGTGGAGTGTGGCAAATAAATAAATATCTAAGGATAGTAGTTTATTGTTTTCTGCTATTACCTGAAAAAATACCCAATTTCCAGCTTCTACCGATTGTTGTAGCATTAATTCAGCTCGTGGTCCTTGACCTTGCCCCAGAGATATAGTATAGAGTTTCTTCGCCATTTTTAACCTGTTGGCAAACTTGTACAGCTCGGCAGCTGGATCTGTACCAGTTGACAGTACAAATACCAGTGGCGTAGTAGGAGATGATTCCTTAAATATTAATGATAATTCGACAGTTTGAGGTTCCACAAAACGCGGACCAAAATGTTTAGTCAAATATATCTGCATGGAATTGGTGATCTTATCAGGTCTAAGACATTTGAGCAGAAGCATCTTCTGAAAGTCGTCCAATTTCCTTTGCCAGGGTTCCGGATAGGATTCTCTGAATGATAATAGACATCAAATTCTACGCCTGCAATTCTATAACCAACCAGTGCCATTGTTTAATAATCACATAAATGCTCGACTCACTTTTCTGGTTCCTGAGAATCAAAGATGGCTCTGAACTCTGCAATTAACTTAACAAAGTGTGAGGTGAATTGCGAAAACTTCGGAATTAATTCAAGAGCTTGAATTTCCTTCCAGCAACGTGTTGAAATCCAGTTGGGTGCTGGATTTGGTTCTTCCTGCTTAAATACGTATGCACAGATTAAAAACATTGATTAAGAATTCGTTAGATAAAAGGTCTATAATATAATTACACGAGCCGGAATTTCTCCTGATAAAAAGTATCTCCATTCAAGAGGATCTATTAGATTATCATCGATGCGTATTCGTGCGCATAACAAAAACGCAAAATGGAGTTTGTGCCTCTCAAACAGACTTCTGCAGACATTTGAGAATAGGGCGTATGTGAAGTTATCATTAATATTTGAGATGCGCTTGTTAATGTCGGCTGCAAGATCATATTATGTGTTTAATATCCACGGCTGTTCAGTAAATATAAAAAATCAATAGAGTCAACTTACTTGTTGTTTTATCCGTAGAGAGGATGCTGTTCACAAAGATATTGATAAACCACTCGAGTGAATATTGATACATCGTATCGACGTATTGAAGATCCGAGAGGCAGAAGAAAAGAATTTGTGCCCGATTGGCTACCGGTATGTATAATGATCTTGTAATATCAATATCCGCTTGAGTGACCTCGGCTGACTGCACTTTCGCCTAAAACATAATACATTACGATATATGAATGTGAATAAAAAAAACATGAATATCTGTTCTTATAGCGAAGCTGAACAAATTGAGAATTTTTTAAAGAAATTAAGTCAGATGACATATAACGTATACACAAATTTGGATAATCAATAGTCGCTAATATGATTATTTGCCTATTATAGTAATATACTATTATTATATGTATGTATGCATACTTTACCTTTATTTCCTCGCTCTTGACTTTAGAAGCTTCTAGAGTATGTATGAGATCAAGATCATCAATGGCTGAACCTTCAGATACTGAAAGCCTATACAAAATTCTGTCCTCGATATCCTTCAGATCTCTCTTCATTTGTGCGCTTGATACAATTAGAGCGCTTCTGCTTTCCTCTAAATCAGGACGCTCCTGCATCACTACCAGTGACAACATTTGATCCTGAAATCCACTGATAAGATAAGATGAATTATTATTCAAAAGAGATTTTGTGAAGAAATGAGAAAATAAGCAGCAATCGTATTTACCTTACTGTCAATGTAAAATTGACCAGTAAAACCTTAATGGCGATCTCTGGTGTGTAATGGGGATTTGGCAATTTTGTCGTTATGTAAAGCCGAAAATCAAAACTATAAGGAACTATGTTGTCGCCAATCTTTATCACCAATTGACCGGCTTGTTTGAATAATGATCTAGTGAGAATGGGATCCAGCGCAGCCTCCACCTCAGTAACGATATTTTCGATGAGACACGATCTGCCGAATCTTACACAATTTTCTAGGACACGCACTAGATCCTTGTCAGCCATCTTTACTATGGACAGGCCGCCAGTCTTGCCCTGAGAATCAATATGTATATAGTGAACACGTATTTCTGATATTTCAAGACATCTTTTCAGGATTCTCAAGTTACTTGAGACAGAGCTGCGAAGAAAGAGGATATTACAAAAACAAGATGGCCATGAAATGCTTCTTCTTTCATCCTTGATATCAGTGCTTGTCGTCTCTACTAGTTTGTTCAATTCCCTGCCTTCTTACCTCACGTACTTTGATTACCTATTTCTTCCCAGAACCCGCAATTCTTCATCTTTCATCTCGCTTGCCTTTACGCTTGGTAAAATCTTTTGGAAATGCTTCAAGGAACCCAACGTATCTTAATGCGTCATTATCGTTCAAAGGAAAATTTTCCCTCTTTCTCGTTAACGGGAAAACTTCAAGAACTTCGATTCTCAACAATTTGCAAATAAAACTCTTTAAAGCAGCAATTTACTTTAAGACCTCATGAGTACTGGGTTGAAAAAAAAATTCAAAAGCTTATATTTATCTGTTCAATGATAAGAACTCACCATGTTCCGTATCCACTTATTAGCTTGGCCTTGAGGGTCGATAAATAATGGCCAACGTTTTGAATGGGTGACAAGCACGGCATTTTCTACTGATAGCGAGTCTCTAGGAAGACCGTCCATTTGCCATTTTCGAATTTCTACAGCATCTCCCAGGGTAGAGACAGGGTTGCATCCTGGAGTGTGCGGTACGCCTTCGCCAAGGACGCTGTACCAGGATCTCATAAGTTTCTCGCGATAGGAATCGTTGAAGGGAGTCAAGTAAGCTATGGCACCTAGAGAACAAAGTCAAAAAACAAATTCGTCCGTCGTCCAACGTTTGACATTTTGAAAGATGTGTCAGTACCGGAAGAAAGGAGAATATCCCCCACAACGTTCTTCAGCGAGTCTTCTATCTTGGCTACGGTGATAATCCATCTTTCTTGCTCATCGGCAAGACCAGCGATCAATCTGACCGCCCTGGACATTCTCTCCTCGCAGAGTTGCTTCTGTCGCTCCAATTCAGACTTTTTGTCTTGTTCCTGCTGTAATTTTTTCTGAAGCATTTCGATGCCCTCTTGAACAGTCTTAAGACGAGTCATGGCGGCTGCAAGAGTTCTCTCGGTTTCCAGAAGTGCTTCTTCAGCCTTAGCAAGAGCTTCCATTTTCGGAGCGACTTTCAAGTTGACAAAATAGTAATTGTACATTGCGTGAACCCAGAGACAAAGCGAATGACAGGCTTTTGACACCTGAAGAACTTTCTGCGGTTGAAAGGCTGGGTTCTCAACGTAGTGTTTAAGTCTATTTATCATCTCCTCGGTAATCTCGTCCTTGTTGAAATTCTCTAAGGAGCTGAGGAAGTGGCTTGGATCTGCAAGCATTTGACTTCCTGGCGTCCAGTAATCGAGGATTTTTTCACCAGGCATCTTGCCTGGTATCTAAGAATTTTATGTTGTATGTAATTTTATGTATACATTAGTACTGTAATTTACATGAAGTAAAACCTTTTATATTTAATTTATAAGTACTAAATTCATCAATTAATTACCTTGTTTGGTTTCACATCCTTTACAATGCATATAGCTTCGATTACAAGAACCACACCTACTGGTGGCCTCTTCATCGCTTTTACCTCAGTGATGTCACCTTTATTTAAAGACTTCAGACTTGCTTCCGCAGCCTCCAACATTGGTCTTGCTTCACCTGTAAAACAGCATCATTTTCATTCTATTTATTTATATTTCCTTAGTGGAGCAAGACATGACACGTGCTCAAGTCAGCTTCAGCTTCGTCTTTTATAGCCTGATTATCTCTCTTCAATTTAGTAGCTTCCTCTTCCTGTTCCAACGCCTTAGCTTTTGTTTTTTCAGCTTCGACCTACGCCAGCGTCAGTAGTATAATTTACAAGACACATTTTAATTGATAACTGACAAACCGTTTCCTTTGTAATTTCATCAATCATCTCCGCTGTTGCCGCAGTAGCTCTTTCCAATTCAGGTTTCATACTCAATAAAATTGACTGTATTTCCTTTACTTCCACCTCGGTACTGGCCAATTTGTCAAGACCTATAAGATAAATACGAAATAAATACACATAAAGGATATTGACATTTTAATAATAATTTAAAATAAACTCATAACTGAAAACTCAATAAACTTCAGTTATTTGAATATTACGGTTAATATTTTCACTAATTTTGGTATTTATTTTCAATTTTTAAATCTTTTAACATCTCATCGGGAAGCACATTCATGCATATGAATTACGTTTACGCTCGAAAAACATTTAAATATGAAAAACGGCTAAGTCAATACTTGCTTATGTATACTCGGGCGTATCAAAGTAATTCTCATCACTCGCATTATACATGGAACTTCATCAAAAAGATTAAACGAATCATTTAGACAGACTTTGACTCAAGGACTTAGCAGATATTGAATACAGTGACGGGAAAACAGGCAAGTGAAAAGTTAATGATCGTATTTAATTGTTCTACCGTGCACGTATGTATTTTTGGAGTAATAACAACTATGGGAATATCTTTCAGTTATTTTCAATAACAGCAAATACGCGTTTCTGCATTATTTCAATGCATCGATATAAGCGCATTTTAGATCTGTGAGTTCATTACATTTGCAGAAAATTTAATAAGCATCATTCAAATGAACACGAATTTGCTAATATTTTAGCAATTATATGTTATGAATTGAAACGCAGAGAATCGATCCCAAGCTTTTCGTGTCATGTCGAACAATTTCCGTGAATTCACGTAGAAAATATTCGTATATATTATTCAGAGGGTTCTCTTGAAAGATATATATGTAATATTATATATATTTCCATAATATGGCCACTTATTGACGACATCTTTGACATCATTATTTGGCGTCTAAATTATTCTCTGAGTCCTGATATCCCAAAATAACAAACTATAGAAAAATGAGTTCATTATGTCTAGTTTCCAATGTATAAAAGTCCAAATTTTCATGGACATGAAAATAAACGAAACAAAAAATATAGTTGTACATAGTAAATTGAGTAGCTTGCGGCTGCATGTTCATTTTTTAGGTTTTTCGTAAATTTGGGTAATGAAAGGCATTACCAATGATAATAACATCAATGATAATTGGTCTCGTTAGCTAGTACATATAAATACAAAGATATATTTTGACTGGGCTACAAGATAATAATGTCTGGTAAAAAACATTACAAAACACCTGAAAATTATCAACATCTAGCACAATTCTCTTGATTGGAATTACCTGTGACTAATCGTGCTATTCCAGAGACGAGCTCCTCCTTTTTTTTTAACAGAAGATCACCGTAGCTGGATAATAATTCAAGGTAGGAGGTGGGCGTGACGTAGTTGTGACGATTAAGTTCCTGAATGAAGAAAAATAAAATCAAATTAAGTCATAGACACAATATCTATGATATGAGTTATGAGTATAATAATTATGAAATCGTGTTGAATCGTCTAATTCGAATATGGCTCTTATCAGGCCACTTAGATAATTTTAGGTATTTTATGAAAACTAACCGTCAAGAAGTGCTCGCTTGCTTCGATTACACTAGAATGCATATACTGGCAGGTCTTCACGATGGATTTAAGTATTTGTTCATTACTTGAAAAGTCCTGGATCTCTGAAAGGAACTGCATTGCCACCGTCTATGGAAAAGATTAAAGAATGAAAAGTTGTCAAATTATATAATCGACTGATTTTATAAATGAAAGTTGTAAAATTTTGAATTATCGTGTGTTGATTGAAGTTGGTTGTATGGATCATTTGGTTGAATTAATAAATGTCTGAGACTCACTTGTAACGCAGCTTCTGGCCACGGACTGAACCAATCGATGGTGCAACAATTGACGAGAGCAGGAAATTGTCTGATACGAGCACGAAATGTTTCTCCTATAGGACTGTGGAACATTGACAAATATTTAATTAATTAAAGTTAATCAGTTAAAGGTAACATTAATCATATAATGTACCTAGCATTGCACTGTATTAAAACGATTGGTACCTCATGGTGATTACTGTGTGCAAATTGTTCCTAACTATCTTCTGATATGCTGCAAATAAGTTGCTTCTATTTGAAGCCAATCCAGCTTCCTGTACAGGTCCTCGCATTAATTGAAATATTTTATCAAGTTCATCACTTTGATAGATATTCGGTACATCCCCACTATTTAGGATATTGTTGAGATCTTCCAAAAAAGAGTCACTTTTAATCTAAAGTGTAGGAATGCAAGTTGAGCGTTAAAAAATGGGAAACACAGAATGATAAGAAGAGAAAGAAGAATCTCTCATGTTTCCACTACTGCCTGAATTACAAATGGCAGTTGTACATGCTTTCCAAACTAAGAAGGATATAGAAAGTATTCTAGGTATCAGTTAACTCGTCAATCTTGTATTACTGTATACGTATTAAATGGGGATTCTCATTCTTCTACTGAATGATTCAATGGGAATAGAAAGGAAGAAGAATGGCTATGAATTTCAATTTAAAAGTTCTCGTGTCCATCATTACCTGGGTATCCGAGAAGAGAAACACGATCGATCGATTTTGTAAACCAGCTTTAAGCATGATTGACTTTATATCATCACGCCAGTCACTGTTGGAATACGCCTTGCTAAGTTCTATTTGAAAGCAACTGTACTCAACTATGTGCGACGAGAGTTTCGTCAGGCTTCTGCGTCCTGAAAAAAATCCTCACGTTAATAATTAATTGATAAGGGATCGATCAACCTACAACCACCAATTAATTAACTCTAACCCACAACACGAAAAGACTTTTAATTGCCAGGATGAAACTGTTCAATTCTTTTGATTGTTTACTTTTCTTTCTTTCGTTTTTTTCTTTCTTACCAGATCCTCCCATCCCAAGAAGAAGAGCATTTCCACGTGGCTGCCTCAAGATACGTCCAATCCTACAGATGTGACTAATCGCATCTTGGAAAAGGACTAACCTCATGGGTGCCGTTGTCGAGTTGTTATAATCGTAAAGGAAATCCAAAAGAATTTTCTCCACCTGTAAACTCCATCAAGTACAGTTCCATTCAACATTTATTGTACCGAAGCTCAAATGTATTTTTAAAAGGATTTATTGAAGCATCAATCTATTGAATTATATTAAAGCTCACCTTGTCAAGATCTTTTATACGTTGGTATTGACCGTTACTCTCACAAAAATCAGAGAATAACAGGATATCACTAGCAACCACAGTATTATGATCACTATTGAAATATTCCTTCAGAACCTTTTTCAGAAGTTCCTCAAACCATTCACGATCCTCCTTGTTGACAAGCCGATCGCTGAAAACGCGGCTGTTTTCATGATACCAGAGTTCAAGTAGTTTTTCCACAATCTGTAATAAACATACCAAATAATATTTATTAGAAGACGTACAATAAGTGACGAATTTTATGACTTCCCCAATTTAACAGGGCTACACTAAAAATTAGTGGAATGAACTTTGACTGAAGGCTCGATAAAAACTGTACATCGAAATTTCAAAGATTCCTGAATTAGAAGTTAGATTCGAAATGTAATATAAGAGATATGGGCTTACGTCCATTTTATCAGGATCCGCCATAAGGATCCCTTGAAAGACTTTACTCAAGTCTCGAAGATTAAACGTATAGTGAGACTTGTCTGGTGTGGGTAAAAGCTCATTGGAAATCGTAGAGAAAACGTACAATGTAGCAGATACTATAGATTCCAGTAAATACTGGAAGTCTGGCGTGCGGTGAAGCCAGGATCCAAGTATAGTGCCAAAGATGTTTTTCTAAGAAGAAATAAAGTCAATGAGAAATTATATTAGAAAATGAATAATAACAAAAGAGACATGTAGCTACAAAGTGCCAAAGGAAGCTATAGAGAAGATGGTATTGGGTGAAAGGAAGGACAAATAGAAAAAAGTGAAACGGTCCTTTCGCAATATCAAGATCATATGAACTCGCCATAAGGTAAAATTACAGATAGTTAGGATGTGAATTACGATCTCTAATTGGACGGGCTTGGGTAGACGGCAGGCAAACATTGAAATGTCTTTGCAACGATAGAGCACTAGAGACTTCTTCCATTAAGTATCGCAAGAAATCAATTACGTTCACATAGTGGGCGTGGATCAATGCATGGAATGAAACCGAATGCCAAAACTACGTTTTGCTCTGAAGCGTGCGTCCTCTACGAACTTATATTAACTGCAAGTAAGACCAAGAGCAAGACCAAGAATTTTATTGGGAATTACGTTACAACGGACTCGACGGAAACGAAACACGACGACATCGTAAATAATAGAATAAATTGGACGGTTCGCGTTGCCATGATAAAAATTTATTTTTCTGATAACGGATATATTTTTTTATCAACCAAACAGTCCTTGTAGCACCCTTGTTGTCTCTGCACAACAAGGAGCTAATCTTTCGGTTTAAGGTTTTTCTTATACTTCCTTCCTTTCCCTTTTCAAACCTTAGAATCATCCTCCATTTCCGGGAACGCCAGATAGTGGAAATGACGTAATAAACGTGACGTCACGGGGTTCCTTCCTCCTCCTGGTGGTCCCATTGCACCCACAAAATTCACATCTTCCAAGAAGTGAAACGATCCTATTTCCTTTCTGTCGTACCAACCTAATGAGTACATAAATATCAAATATTTAGAATCATTGGTATTTCATAATACATTTTATGTTCATAATAAAAATGTGCAATTTTTGCAGTTATACTTTGGAGGTGTCTGATGTATTAGTATCCTGTAGAATCAAAGGATTGTTGAATTCTATACTGTATTCAATATAATCAGTTTAGCAATTCAATAACAAAACTAAACGACTGAAGAGACCACCTATTCATGCTTTTTATTTTTTTATTTTGAAATTCTACCCATATTTCTAATTCTCATAGGAAGTGTCCAACTAAGGGATGATAAAAAATCAAAGGAATCAGTACAGCGATGACATGCTTCGACACTTTTAAAATATTGAAAGTCAGTCACTGCGAACATCACAATAAGAGTATGTCATTTATTTGTTCGATGCTCTATGTTCAATATGAAAATAGAATTTCCACTCATATATCCTTTGTATACTTTAACTACTACTTTCTTCTTTTTCAATTAGAAAATCAGAAATCACAAGCTGGAGTCAGTGTGACATGCAAAGGACCATCTTTATTCCTATATATAATGGCTGACAGTGCCACGTGTAACTAATATGCGACGAGACGAACTGCAATTTCCTTTTTTAGGTTTCTTATTCACTTTTTTTAGCTTTACTTAGATTGAAAGGAATACGGTTTCTATTTAATATATATCTATATATTATAGCATGAAATTACTATGGTACCACGTGCAGGTAATAGTCACGAGTTCTAAGTTTACTCGAGCAGACGCATCTGCTATTACTTTGCAATAAGAGCAAAGAAATGAGAAAGGAAAATGAATGAAAAAATTAAGAAATATTAAATTCACGCGGTACCAACGTCGAGTGTTTTCGCGCATAAAATCTTAGTCACCCATATAACAGGGTGAATCGTTAATCTAGAGAAACAAAGTAATGGAGCTACAGGGGTGTTTTTCATATTTCAAAATATTTGGAAAATGAAACATTAGACTTTACTAACTCAACAAAATTATTTCCTATATCCACGTCTCGACAATAATAAGATTACTGTCAATGCTTTGAATTATTCGACGTTACGAAAGTTTGTCTTATACGATTTTTTAATATAATTTTTTTCACAGAAACAATTCCTCGAAAAAGGCTTAGTTTTTGTTAGATTCGTTTACCAAGGATTTTTTTACAGAATCTCATTCTTATGTACAACCAATTTAGTTTTATCCTTCAAAGAGAAAAAGGAGCTTACTTTGTTTCCAAGGAAAAAAAAATTGTTGCTTGTAATCACAACTTATTGTCAAGACAAACCTATAATCTTCGCGTAGGGATTTATTTGTTAGAGTCTCTACTACTACGTACAACATATATATCGTATGTGAAGATCTTATTTCTTTAATCACGCTACTCGTTAGCAAACTAAATGTCCAAGATAAGGAACTTTTTATATATAATACACGGTGAAACGGACGTACAAAGGGATGTCAATGCTTAACAAATAAAATTTGATGCTTTTAAGTAAAACAAGAAAAAAATGTAGAGCTCTAGTAACATCCCTAACAAATGCATTGTACAGAGCATATACAATATATAGACATATATTATATACAGCATACATCATAGAAATATGAAAAATCTTCTTTGACGTTAAAACTCGTTTGAGATATAGTGAATGTCTTATTAATCAAATTTTCCAGATCAGTATTAATTACTGAAAGTTTGAGACAAGGGTATCTCCCAAGGCACTATTACGTAACTAGAAATTTGACTACGTACGCAACATATCAACTCACACCTTCTACCCTGAATTGCGTAGAGCCTTAAGCCTTTCTTGATAATAACTACGATTAGCAGCTTGAATAACCAGAATGGCGACAGCCAAGTGACGTTAAATTAAACGTAAGTTACAAGTCTTAGTTGAATAGACATGAATTATCATTAACAGAGAAACGTAGAGATCTGATTAATAAGGATGGATTAAAAGTTTTTCACGGGCAGCGTTTCTGAATGGAAAAATAAAATTATTTGCTTCGTCGAATAACTGGGAAGATAAAAAAAAAACTGAAAAATCAGAGATAAGAGAGAAAACAGTGAATACTGTCAGATATTCGAGTACGTTATAAAAGAGATGATACTACGTAGGTCCTCGTGGAAATTCAACCAAGTTGAAGAAGATATTTTCAAGGTTCAATATTTGGGACGAAAAAAATAAATATTGTTATGTTCCAAGTATTCCTCGACGGATGTCTCCTTTTTGTCCAAGAATTGTTCAGACTACAAATGACCCATTCTGCTACCATAGTCCATCCCCAGAAATATGTGACTGCTCACACAAGAAACGAATGTATTTTAACGAAAGGTTAGAATGGGAGGAAAGCATCTTTTTCTTTCTACGTTTCATCCTCGTTCTTTCTGACCCAGCTTTCCCTGATACGCTTATGTTTTTTATTCTAATAATCTTCATTTACTAAGAAAGATACGGACAGGGTGGTTTGTTCGAGAATTATAAAAGGTAAATATAAAATGAAGGGAGCAGGATTGTCTCACGTGAATATGTGAATAACAAAAGCGACCCATCCCCTGGGGTTTTATAGGGATAGGTACTCGACATATTATAGGGACAAGATCTGATCGTTAAGGGATGTAGGAAATACATTTCTGATATTTGAGAATTTAACGAAGGTACGTGGGACGAGAAGAGGTTGTAGTATCCCATGTCACGAGGTGAATTAATTGATTGAGGTTCATCCCTTCGTCGAATCCAGGATGTCGGTAGTTAACTGGGTCGAGATTATTTCAGAAGTGGAATCTTATTTATCTCAAATTAGAACCTTTTTGTAGTGTTTCGACCCTCTGCTTATTATGTTTCCTCAAACACTTGGGTGTCCTGTATGATAGCATTGTTAGACCATTCCTGGAATAATTCATACATGGAGATTGATTATTCTGCAGGATCATAGGATTTGATATTTAAAATCTTATGGGAATGTATCTAAATCATGCTCCATTACTAGTGTGTGGCTGACTACGCTTGGATATTTACTACTTGACTACTTTCTGTGTCCGTTTTTTAAGAGAGAGTGGTAAATCCAAATCTTGGAAATTTGTTAAGTACCTTATACGTTACTTGACAATAAAATTTATTCCCTTTATTATAAAATCCATTTTATCGTCAACGTCTCGTGCATCAAAAGTATCTCGAGATTCTGTTGCTGCTTCTCCAAGACGTTTATCAATCAAAATAATTTTCATATCCCTTTCAACATGTTTTCTTTAAATCCTCTGGAGACTCTGTATATTTTTTATAGAATTGAATGTACGCAGATTTATCATTTTTTTTTTTATTACTTCGTTTTCACAAGTTTTTAAAGTGGATATGGCACGAGATAAAAAGAGGATAATGAGAGTGAGTTAATGGAAAAGAAAAATGTATAAAAACTTGCAGAAACTTCTTTGCTTATATTAATTATAGAAAAGTTTATAGTGCGCGTGCGCGAAGCTAACGATAATAAATCATGCGTCTAACGAAGAATAAAGAAAGTGAGAGAAAGGTGGAGAGAGAATTTTAAAAAAATTTACAAGATACAACATCATTTCCCTAACGAGAATTCATAGCGAGTTAATCGTGGCGCTTTAAACCAATTAGGTACGCTCCCTAGTTAGGAGACACAATTAAACCAACAGTCACGGTCGGTAGAGTCTAATTGACATTTTGGAGAAAAAGAAAATTTGTAATGATGAAAGTCGCCAAGGGACGAATACGGACGTTATATAAAGTTGTCAAAATGACATGACGTAATGATTCTAAGGTAATTAAAGTACAGCCATATAATAATTATGAGTTCCAGGTAAGTCGTGTGTGGGATATAACGAGTAGAGAATAATTCAAATATAAACTTACCACTGAAATCCATAAACTGTCGAATAAGTTCAATTGGTGGCTGAGCGCCATATATTTCAAGAGCGGGCATATTCAAATCATCTATAAAGAAAACTTGCTTCTTTAACACAGGAGGCCCATAGACTCCCTTGCGTCTCTTTTCAAGTTTCGAATCGATCAGGTCCTAAAACATAACAGTTCAAAGAATTTAGAAAACTGTGAATTTTTTTTTTAAATGTATCACCTGTGTCTGATTTGCGGACGTGCGGGCAGAAAATACGATGAAGTCGCAAATATATTTCTTCGACATGGTCCTGGAGAGCTTGGCTGATATCGTCAGTGTTTTTCCACTTCCGGTTGGTCCCACGCACAAAATGTTTGTCTCGTTCAGCAATAAGTAACCGATGAGTGCACCGCTACGAATATTATCCATTGTCGGGACTTCTATGTCTAAAAATTATTTAAGAATATACCAGATGTCCTTTCTAACGTGTCGAACAGGGTTGTGACTTTTTCCAGCCGGTCATGCCCATACGTCCGTATCATTGGTTACTCTTGTAATTAGCTAAGGGTGGGAGTTCAGTCACGTCTCCCACTTTTTAATCGAATGGAAATTTCTCAAATAGTAAGAAATCATAGATGTCACTTCATTCGAACGAACCTACAACCCTATTCGACTCGTTGGATGGGACACCCTGTGTAAGTTGTCATATAGAGTAAAAATTTAGTAATTTAATTTGAATGTAACGTATAAATTACCTGCAAATTTCATATCCGGCGTTATTCTTATCGACGGAATATCTTCAAGCCATTTTAACCATTTTGGTGGAATCGGTTCGTTATCTTCAATCGAATCCGTAAAACCGCCATCGTGTAATCTGGAACATGGAATATATAATAAAAAGAAAGGGACGATCATGTATCTTTGTTACAGGATCCTAATAACATCGTCCTGGAATAGTAGAGGCTGGGATATATATATATATATATATATATATATATATCAAGGAATCTCAAGACGAAATTGCTCCATACAGGATATGGCTAATGTAACAAGTGTCGTATTTTCGTAAGCCATATTGTGTCGAAAAAGTCAAATCAAGATTTCAGAAAAAGGGTCAGAAATGTTACTGTAGTCCACGAAAATACATAAAACTATTCGATTAGATTTGTTTCATAATAAATTGTTATTAACTGACCTATAATCGAAAACTAGTCCTTCCGCCGGAAACTGCAAATTGTGCTTAGCCTGCTTTTGCATTTCCCTCAACCAATCGTTAAATAAAATTCTACTTCTGTGGTCGCAACTTCCGCCTAAGCTCCAAACAAGCGAAAACGCCACCCAGGGTGTCAAGAGTTTTGCTGAAACGATACATTTAAAATTTCATAAAATTGTAAACTAAAATCTGATTATGAGAAATCATTACGTATTGTCCTTTGTAACGCAGGGGCAGGAGGGGCTTTTCCTTCGCGTCCTGCCATCGGTCCAATTCGAAAATTCATAAGGTTGATGTAAGACTGTATTAATCCAGAATCCACAGTGGGTACAATTTCGCGTAAACTTTCCCTCATGAATTTCAATCCAGGTAGCACAAGGTAATAAGTTAGCTGAGATATCTCTTCAAGGTGATCAGCCATATTCTATAATGAAATATTAAATTAAACGTACAAAAATCACAAACTTCTAAGATTCATGTATCTAACCAGTATCAAGATATAAATTCTTAATTCAAACTTACATTTGGTAAAGAATTGAGCCAACAGTCGATAAACGGATTTAATCCCAAACCACCAGGTTCTAAATAAACCATACCGCATCTAAATAATAACAATGACAAGCAATAATTATCAGAGACAAAAAAATAGTAACAATTGTGATATTTTGTTTTCACTGTCTTGAGAAATACCAATGTTCCCAGTTTTTAATAAATTTTAACCATTACGGTTTCTTTCCTTCATCTTTTTAACACATCCAAAAAAAGAAAGATTGGAAAAGAAAAAAGTACTTCCGGCACGTCAGTCACCACCAGGTGTATTATTTTGACACATACTATTTTGAATGATCCACGTTATTCTTGACAGCTGACGGCTGTGACGACGAGTGCCTGTTGACATTTCAGTCTGGCCTAAGTGAAACTAGGCTCACTAGGTCAGACAAGAAAGTCCCTGAGTTAAAAAAAAATTGCTGACTGCGCGCAATGAAATTCGTGTTGTTTATTTATAAGTTTCCTATCACTTTGTATATTTTACATTGTCCTTTACCTGGACACCGTAGCCGGTGAGGCTACCTTCAAATCTGCGACCTCGAACATCATCGTCTGGGTAGGTAGAAGCTTCATAATTTCTCCAGAAGTCAAACAGAGCTTTTTATTGTCGTCCAAGACCGTGTTCATATTTTCAATCCATACAGCATCCACTGGACCATCAAAGACGTACCAGCGTTTTTCATCGTCCGTTGCAGCAGTTCCGGAACGGATTAACGTTGAAAATATTCCATCCGTCCTACGGATTTAGAAACGGATATTATTTTTTGAACTACAAGACATTTACAATAAGAAAGAAAAGAGTCCATTGCTATTTTCCTCTTCTCCACTGATCTCTTTCATAGAAGTTACGTATGTGTAAAGTAAATTTATTAATTATGGCCAAACTACCATATTCCTTTTAGACATACAAAATATTCTACAGCGAGAAAGAGTCTTTAGGAAAGATACAATTATACAAAGGAATTTATATTTTCATATTTACATTACAGTACCAAACTCATCAGATTACAATTTTACGAGAAAAAAAGTATCCGCTCTGTACCAACAGACACACTGAATATGTTACATTGACAAGATAAAGGTAGCACAGCATATAGATACGTGACTCACGAAAGTCAGATAAAAATTTTTGGCGTCTCCCCAAAAGTCTTACAGGTCCATTGACTCTGGTTTATATTGCAACAATCGAGATGAAGTATGGACAGGTTGATTGTCAAAAAACTCCATCACGTGTTACAGAGACTGATATATATATAAAGACAAAGAATACTTGATCCTTTTGAATCTATCAATCAATTTCAATTACCACGAGAGAATGAACTCATTTAAGAAATATAAAATATGATTGAAAGGACTACTAACCATTCGTGGGTATCGAGATCGTATTCGCCATAGAGCTGACCCATAGTAATGGATTTTGGATTGAGCACGTAGGTATGCACTGTAGTGAATGGTTTCCCATTAGGCTGTATTTCACCCTTCAGATTCGTGCAGGCATCCTTCAGTATCTGGTAACACTGAAATGAACAAGAGTTAATTTAGAGGATATTTCTTGAGAAAAAAAAAAAATAGAAAAGGCAGTCTCAGGTCATGTCAAATCAATTGGGCAGTCATATGGCACATTTATAATGGGGTGTAGAAAAATGTGAAAAAAGGAAACAAGAAAACTCAAGATGATCAACTTTGCAAAGGGTTTGGAAGACACGTGTATCTTGTCTGGTAGAAACGTGTTAAATGTCGAAAAATCAATTTCCTAACAAGCGTCAACAAAATGGCGCCACTTATGGCATCCCAGAAGCATCACTATAAAGATTTATTTTTAGCATGTTAAATTACTTTGTTAATCCCCATAAGGATTGGTTAGATGAATGGCGACTGTAGTAAATTGATACAGCAACCATTAAGAGCTACTGGTATAATTACCAGATTTCAGTTTTATAAAATGGCACAGGGCCACTGATATCAAAGAACTCATAGTCCATCGGTTCGAATTTAATTGACAAAATACACGAGTTTCAAAATTTAACAGACTTATTCAGCGCCCATGTAGTAATTGGTACATTATCTTAATATGTATAATTATAATCATGCGTACAATTCAATTAGCTTATTTATCCATCGCATACAAAATCCGTTGAAGATACGTATGATTTTTCATATCCCATACAAACTTTATATTACATTATATGTTTTGTAATAAAATAATATTTTTCTAACGTAACATACGAGTGTACCGGTATAACACAGTACCCAAGTGAAAATGGAAAACCTACTGTACACCCAGGAGTAGCGAAAACTAAAATATCCATGACTCATAGTATAACGGTGGAATAAAAAAAGAAAGAGTACGAGAAAAAGAGAAAAAAAATAGCGCCAATGGCGAACGACACGTATCGATTTTACGCTTTTCATTTTTATTCTCGGCATTCTCTTCCATCTTATCCTCGCTACCTTTCTCAACATCTATCTCGCAAAGAAATCATCCAGGAATTCACGGCGTAAATATTTCTCTTGGGAGGTTCGAGTACCGAGCTGCGAACGTAAGTGGCTGAAAGCGTCCAAAGTACGACGGATACCATCCGAAAGCACAGAGGTTTCAGCATCCACGAGATCCTGGATAATTCGCAAGGATGACCTTTCACCTAAGTGGGTGTAGCTGGTGAAAGGAAAAAAAATTGAAAAAATGTATCACCCACGATAAGTTATAACGATAAAGCACATAATTCATAGTGATCGGAGTAGTGTTTCCATATATCGGTTTTTATACTATGAACGACCGGATGTTCTCGTAATAACCTATCATGATTCACGTCATTGTGAGAGAAGTTCAGTGATACAAGGAGCATCTGAACACTTCCGCGAGCCTCTCTTTCCTTTATACATTTTCCTTGTCACCTTTTGCAAACGTTATTATTACTTTTCCCTTCGTTCGCTACTCATCACTTAAGATGACAACGTCTTTTCTCAATCTTTATCTTCCTGTCGCATATTTAAATATTTATGATACAAATACGTTCTACCCTGGCGGATTCCTGATACGCGGATACCTGATACTTGTCAAAAATAACAATGATAAAGCAAGCGCCTACAATTTCCTTATGGATGTACCAACGCCTCCTTGCATTTGCCAAAGGGTCAATATGCTTACACCAATTGACCTAAGCAACCTTGACCCTCTTCGCTACTTGAGAAAAGGTCGATCGATATTACCCCAACTCGTAAAGAGAACAGGGTGTTGATTTATGTCCGTAGCAGCATCGTAGAAGCAATCAACCTGATGCTAAATTACCATTTGCCCAATTAAAAGTCCAAGCACTATATTGGCTGCTAGATTGAAAATTCTCAACATCCACCGCACTATAAAGATTAATCTCCGACGAAGAAGAGGGCCGACACGCATGAATGGATCGACGCCAGACGTCAGGGCGCATGCGGAGGAACTTTTAACTTGTCAGCCTCAAAACCCCTTTGCGACGATGAGATCAGTTTATCCCGCGCCGGCCTGAGTCGCGCTACGTAACACTTCCGTTTCATTCGTAGAGGAGATTATCGTTCTTGCGCAGGATTTTGCGTAACAAGTTGAGCAAACTAAAAAACAAAAATTAGTTAAGATCAGAAAAAGCAAATTTGTGTAAAAAAAAAAAAAGAAATACATGAAATTACAAAATTGTATACGTTTTCCATGGTGCTAATGGGAAGATATCAGTGATCATTGTGTTTCCCTCAAACACATATTCCATAGCATCAAATACGACTTAAAGTTGTCAATGAAGTCGATGCTTCTGGGCTTCAGTGATTTATTCTCCATATTTATCCTGTGCGTCAGCAAAGTTGAGCTTTAAAATATTTATAGTCGCCAAGCAAGGATCGTAGTGGTGTTGGTTGGTGGTGGTGGTGGTGGTACCAGTGATAAAAAGTTACTAGCTAGAAATAATATCGTTACAGAAAAAGAAAGGAAACGTAAAAATCCTCCAGTCACTTAAGATATTTGAATTTTGGCGCGACGACACTTAGTAAAATGGATTGCATGTCTTAACGAAAGCTTTCGATAACAATATCGAACTTTGCTGTATCTACCTACGGCTTGTTACAGTGATTGAACTGTGCTTCTTGTTCGCGTGTTGTTTAATCCATTTAACGAAGCACGTTGATTGATAAGTAAATTAATGAACATTGATAAAATACACTTTAGCACGTCTATTCATATATGCCTAGCTGTTTGACGTCAGATGGTAGATTATAATAATAATAATAATAATAATATAATCTATTGGTAAAATCAGATACGTAGATTAAAATCACAAAGGTTAAACGAGTACAGTCTTTTTCTTAGGCGCAGGTGAGAGTGAGAAAAAAAGAGAGGTTCTCTAAGGCAATTTTCATATTTGATGATTGAAAACTATTTTCAAAGGTGAAAAGGAAATACCGAACGGATGTTCTTCGATGTACAATCTGCGACGGTTTACGTAAAAGCATCGAGGCTCGTAAAGCTCCCAAGCAGTTAGTATTCAAGGAAGCTTTTAAAGTCCAATTTTACGAGCGTCTACAAATATTAAATGATAAATCCCAGCGTGCTCCACGATTGTTTCTAATTTATTCCAGTGCCGAGGGAGACGAGTCTCCCGTTCCGGGTAAAGTACATTTGAGTAGGAATAAAAGTGGAAAATATCTTGATGTGATAAAATATTTGAGAAATCGTAATTAAGTATACGTCGAATCTTCGAGCACTTAAATCATTATTCCTCGGGCAAACACGATTGGGGACTTGTTTGTTTAAGGCTCATCGAAAGGGAGGACACGACGTCGCTTTGATGATGATCCAATAGAATCGTTAATATCAAAGATCAATCTAAGATACGTTTGCACAAGCCGTCGTCGACGCGATAAAGGACTAATATACACTGAAGCAGATTGTGATTCAGTGTCATAAAGTGAACATAACCTAACATCGGTAAATTGACATTGAACATTTTAAGAGGAAGTTAGAGGGTTGAAAGGTACTTGGATAATTAGAAGGAGCGTTTGAGTTAAGATATAGGATATCCTGAATAGGATACGAGCCCATTGTTAATTTCGCATACAAAGTTACGTGAATAAACAGACAAACTAATGTGACTAATTATAATATTTGAAGTACAGCAAAGAGTGACGAAGCAACAACGCACGAAGTTACCAGTGATACGTGAAAGTGATACAATAACATTGGGTGAATGGGTTAAGGTTCGAAGAGAAATCAAGAAGAGGGAAAGAAAAAAGATCAGGAATATGGAAGGAAACCGTTGAAGTTATCGATAAAGTAATCGTCGCAAGGCTCAAAAAAGGATAGGAAGAAGAGAAAAGCGAAAAGAGCAAAACAGACTCGAGCGTTTTCAAAATGTTTCCAGAATTATCCTTTGGCTGCAGCGAGGAGGCAGCGACGATAGGCGTCTTGCCGCGAGTGCGACGCTCGGCGCCACTGTCAACGATTCTGACGAATCTAACGTTCTCAAGAAATCGTAGCTATGATCCTTATGAAGGAGAGGAAGAGCCTGTCGACGCCTGTAATCCACTGTACTTCCTGTTGGACTTTTTTCATCAGTATTACATTCCGTTCATCATCCTCATAGGATTGGTCGGAAATCTCCTCTCTTGCATAGTCTTCCTGAACACGCACCTCAAGATGCGCAGCTCCAGCTATTACCTGGCTGCTCTGGCCACGGCGGATTTTGGTTTCCTAGTCTCCCTTCTGTTGGTTTGGCTCAACAGCACCGTAGGCTGGAAAGTCTTCAACAAGGATGGCTGGTGCGAGACTCTAGTCTACGTTAGCGCCGTATGCAGCTCCTTGAGCGTCTGGTTGATAGTTGCCTTCACTGTTGAGAGATTTATAGCCGTGCAGTATCCATTGCACAGGCCACACATGTGCACCATCACCAGGGCCAAGGCCATCGTCCTGGTCCTGGTCGTCTTGGCAATGGCAAGCCATTCTTACTCGTTTGTTACCGCCGGTGTCATCAAGAACCAAGATGGTTACGAGATGTGCGACCTCAGGATCGAATATCTGGAGACTATGAGGATCATCAGCATCATCGACAGCATCGCCAGCCTGGTTGCACCTCTGGTCCTCATCATTGTCATGAACACGATGATTACCAGGAATCTGCTTAGGTTCAGCAGGAAGTTCAAGCAAGGTCCTGGTATGTCGACTCATTGTGCAAGTCGAGAGAGATCGGATTTAAATCTCAATCAGATTCCGGTAAGTTCTGCAAAAATTTCTTCACTTTATTTCTTATTAACGATAGTATTACTCCTCTCTTAAATCCATGGACACGCAAATGAAATTTTTAGCAATAGCACCGTGATGGAGGTGAATCACTTAGCTGGCAGCTTATTAGGTCGATGATAACGTGTTTTCATTTTGTTGTCGATATCTTAGTTCCACAAACTTCTCCTCTTATTTTTGTTATTCCTATTCAGTAAGATTTCTGATCAGCGATACTTCTTCGCAGTTTATACAATCTTGTTGAACAAGTATTTACACGGAACTCCAAGTGGCTTGGAGACTCGCCAAAATTTTCATTATTTTACGTTCCCTAAAGTAATTCTATCTCATTGAGATACTGGTACAGAATTCCTGTTTTTCTTGTATCCTCTTGACGTGTTTCATTCAATAGTCAATGTATTTGGAAAAAACAAAAAGAAAGGACTTCTCACTCAAAGCTTTGGAGCGTATTTTGACAAAGCATGAAAAATTTGCAAATTTCCAATTCACTGGATCAATCGAATTCCAATGTTTTGAGCGAGCGCTTCGTGAAATAAAATGAAAATATAATAAAAAAATAATACTCGTATGAAATGCAGTGATATCAAATCACTGCAGCTGGATTTTGTCAAACCTCATACAGCAACGCAATATGTCAAACGTATTGATAAAATAGATGTTAGTCATTTCCAGACCATAGATCTGACCCAAAAAGTTCAAAGAAAATAAATCACCTACTGATACAATCTGTTGCTGAATATCTTAACGATTCCGTTTCCTTCCCATTTCTTTCTTTCAACTTATTCAACAAACGGAATTTTTGCGTATAGAATTTCGCATGTTACACGCAGACTCTTATCCAGTGCTCGAGAAATATTTTCAACGTCATGCAAAATACAAAAGGAAAAACTCGGTCAAATACGAAGCAGGCGCCTGGCGCGATTACTGTTGCGTATCAATGAAACCGAAACGGCCTGCCTTGGGACGTAGCTCAGCATTGCTGGACTGGAGCCGAGTATAATAATTTATCATTTACTTCACACATGTACGTTAGGTTTCGAAAAAATTATCCGACAACTCCAAATGAGAAAGAAATAAGGATTTATAATTTTTGAAAATGGATCATTCCAGGGACATATGGCGTGTGACAAAACCCGTAAATATTCAATTTTTCTTTCTTCGGTACAAAACTCTAAAAGGAAGAAGTAAAAAAAAAAAGGTAAAGTCTATTGACAAATGAAATCCATTAGAAGGTATCTTAGTGAATCTGAGAAATGATATGAAACTTTCCCAAGTTGTCGTGGCAATTTTTCCTCCTTGTCAAACGTTAAGTTGTCAAGCAAGAAAAAAAAGAAAAAGGCACAATCTGTCCAAATATTTTGTCAAACTTGCTATTTCCAGGTCCACCCGTCATATCACAGTTGACAAGTTGTACAGTTCAATAAAAATTCTCGAGTTACTGGATAAATCCACAAGTAACGCCATCTAGTTATTTCTATCTAAATATTCAAATAAATTTAATATGATCCATGTGTTATCTGACATTGCACGTATTTGCAAATTGGATTTTCCTAGTGCATCAACCAGTTGCACGGAGAGCATCGAGCAAGCTCATAAAATCCAGTCCAAACCGGAAGTGCCTGTATAATTATTGAAGAATTTCCGTATAATTTTATTTTTAATCACCTCATCCCTTTAATCTCCCTCATAAAAAAATAATTTACAATTTCTCCCACACCCATTACCTCTCCACGCTTTCCATGCATTTTACGATAACAATTCCAGTTTATCTTTACGTTCGCACAAAGTTCATAACCCCCAGTGTATATTATCGCCAAATAAACCAAAGGCCAAATTCAATAATATACACAGCGTCGCGACGCCGACGTCAAGGTATCGCGTACTCAAACATCTCAATATCGCATCCATCAATTAAACCAAATCCTACTCAAATTGTTAATCCCATAAAGGAAGACACTAACAAGCCATCATTTATATTCCTGAATTGAGTAACCTGAATTAAAAAAATCTTTTTGAAAATTCATTAAAATATTAATTAACGCAAAGTGAGCTTCCCGCTAATAAAACCACCATTAAATTTATACAAAACGCCAATATCGCGCAGGTATCAGAAGCCATCAGTAACACGATAAAGAACAGTTATCATTAATATATGTGATCTAATTAATCGCTAATTTAACATTCCATGATCAAATTAATAACCAACTAACCAATCCCCTATGACCACTTTAACAGATGATAATTATCGACCACCAGATCACTCGTGAAAATACCTTGGTAAGAATCCAGAATATTTTCATAAGACTTTACCGAAAGCGACAGTTACATTCCGTCGCGTTTACACGTTCGACTAATGCAGCCGTTTTCTATTTTCAGTTTGTTTATAAATACCGTAACTTATGTAAGCCGCGCCATTCATCTTTTACTTCGAGTGGCTACTATGTATAGCTATACACCGGCTAGTATACCAGCTGTACACTATCGACTCTCCAGCATTCTACACACTCGAGTCATCAATTTTTGCATGTACCAAGTTTATTCTCCCTCATTTTGTATTTTTTATTTATCATCGCCCGTTGCCTGCGAAAAAAAAGAAAAACTAATTTAAACACTTCGCCACTTGATTAATGACTACAGGATCCCCATTCGATTCTAATCAAAATATTAAAAAATCTCCATACCTTTGACCGAGTTATGCCTAACAATATACATGTATACACGTGTACCACACGAATATCATAGTTATCGCGCTTCTGACCATATTTATGGATGGATCCAAACTATCTGCTCCACTCAAAACAACCGTTGTGAGTTTTACATGGAAATTGCACGCGTCAATCAACACGTAAACTCGTCTGCCATACTGTTTCCATATAGTCCTTTCCCCCGCTCCCCAGGACCCGCAGAGTACAGTACCTAGAAAATGATATATTTATGACAAAAACTGCGACACTCGTGTCCAAGGTAACACATACAGTATTCATTATGATTTATGTGGAGTTATTTGGAGGATAAAAATACTAGAGAGAGAGAGAGAGAGAGAGAGAGAGGAAGGAGGACGGAGAAAACATTAAAAAGAAAAATCGGTGTTCACTATGCAATTTATATTTACCCACCTTTCTCTCTTCTACGACCGTTATATATTTGTCAATTGGCGATTTTCGATGTCCGCCATTAGGTAATTAACAAAGCGTACCCCCTAGCTCGTTAATTTAATTCGAAGCACTGAGTAATTGGATCATCTTCGGATTACATGAACCCTCTGGTAACTTTATTGTCTGGGAAAAACTCCAGAGCTCGTCAAGTCGATTAACTTCCTCTTTATGCATTTTCGCACTTTCCTCATTTCACTCACGTCGTATGTTTAGCTGTCAAAGGACACGTCACGTGTACAGCATTGATTACCTAAAAGCAAAAATATTTTATAAATTAAACATCGCACTTTTGTAAAGGTACAATTATTGTTTTTTGTAATTATAAATTATTATTTGATTAAACGATCAATGCCAAACTCTGTTTACCGATAAAGACACAAACCAATTAATGATATTTAACACAATTAGATATTGAGTACAGTACAATTATAGCTTTACTATTGTATGCTAAGTACTAATAATTAATTCGTTAAATCATACGCAATTAATTATTGATTTAATACTAGCTTATCAATGACATCCACCCACATGGACATTATTTCTTTGTTATCCCTCCCCAAATTTGTATTATTGTCCTAGCCAAGGGTTACGTAATCCTGAGAGACAGTGAAATCCGATGAAGAAAGAATCTGAAAATTCAAAAGCACGTAACACGTTGTAATTGATTTGATTAGAATTGCGAAGGGACAAACTTTTAGCACTGACAAGGGAAATTGGTTTTTCGAGCGAAAGTTGTATAACGGCAGCTTTCCTAATTCACCCGTGGGGATCACGTTCTGACGAAGGGTCCTGTGTAGAAACAATAAACTAAGGGCGACACACCACCCTTACGATAGATACTGTAAACGTGATTTTTCCCTTCGGTCCAAGGTTAGCATTGGATTTATTCCTGTTTTTAGTCGAGTGTGGTCTGCAGCCCTTGGCAAATTAAACGCAATTAATAGAATCGTGAGAGGGCACAATGAGAGTTAATTATTAATTACACATTGCAATTAGAAGAAACCACGAGTAATTTATATTCCTTGAGTTTCATCTATGTATAAATATTAGGAAATACGTGGTCGGCTTGTCTAGGGGCGAGAGGGGGTGACACAGGATATATTTGTGGACGCCATTTTCTTATAGCTCGCAAAATAGAATCTATCATTAACCATAATATCCGTCATACCTTTTGGCGGTTAATTTGAATTGTCCTCATTTTTTATCTGTCCCTCTAACAGCTATTGCTTGTTCCAAAGTCTCATTTACTAATTTCTAGAAAGCTTCACGTTCCAAGGAGCTTATTGTGTTGTAACTTTATTCTTCTCCTTTTCTATTTACCACCTCCGCAAAATTATCCTATTGTACGTGTAACCTTTCCAAAGGGCATTTTCGTGGGTTAAAAGCAGCGGCAATTCACATTTAATTTGCCACCTTAAAGGGAGAGCGTTTCAGGTGCTTTTAAATATTGATTTTATCTATTTTGGCGAAAGAAGCCAGTCGCCGATAATAAGTTTCATTTGTTTACGTCAATCGTGTCACAAGGCTTGGCTCTCTTGAATCAAGAGAGTCAAAGAGACAAAAAAGGTACTAGAAGAGGAAGAAATGCAAGAAAGAAGCAACGTGAGAGACTATCGATTCTCACGAGATTTAAGATGCGATATGAAGTCACTTAGCTTCGCTCTCTCTTTCTCTCACTCTCACTTTCTCTCTCTCTCTCTCTATTCTACTTCTCGACGCAGCAGACTACAGTCGAACTGCATTACTGGCGAAACACTGGCTATATTTATAACCCGGTATTTAGTCCAGCGCCTTCGGAAATTACGAGTCAGCCACAGCATAAAGTCAAACGGAAATGCGTTTGACCATCAAAGCATGTTTTGCAAATTGGCAAATATATACAGTGGAACGAAGAACATAATAAAAAGTATGTCGAAAGAGTGAAAGGAATGAGAGTAAAAAGAAATGACAATCAAAAACAAAAGATACGTGACAAGTTTTTGAGCAACGATGGATGTAATTTCGTATTTAGCGAACTTCAGAAAACCGTCGACGCCTACAAGTCTCAAGTTCATATTTCTGTCGAACTTAAATCGATTACGACGCGACCTCCGAGCGCTCACGTGTCCGCGTCCACAAACCTCGAGACGTTAAAAGCCCCAAAAGCATTCTGACCCGGATTTTAAGCTCTTTTGATTTTGTTTTGTCGATATTTCGATCAAAGTCACTTGGGAGTTTTACATTGTAACGAGTAAAAAAAGAGGGACACCTCTTTACTAATATTTGCCCATGGCTAAAATCACTTGTCGTGCCGATAAGCGTCGCGACGGATAACATTTTTTTTTTTTTTACGGCTACCGTCCACCGCCTAATGCACTCCCCCAACTTTATGCCAACCCTATTATCAAGTACGTCGTAGCGTTTTGCAAAACGCAAAATAATATGCGAGGGGTACGGACTGGCTACCTACATAATCAATCCAAACTCCTAAAAATCTTTTGGTCCAGATTATTCAACGTACCCATAAGAAGATCCGTTAACGCGTTGGTATTACTTCCTATAAGTCCTTTGGAGTGTTCTGGAACCCTTGTTTGCGAAGGACCATGGAAAGTGTCGCGAAGACCTTTCGACCCTGACAATTGCAAATGTCATGAGGAAATTCAATGTGTGCGAACGAGTCGTGATTGCTAGAAACCTTTGATAAACGTACAAGTACGTGTTTCCCGTGGACGAATTCGTGCATAAGTGTCGAGGAGAATCTAGAAGAATCAAAAATTCAAATTGAATACATGTAGTACATACGGCGTCATCCTAGCTTTACGTATATAAAGAAGCGTTGTAAAATACGTCTACAGCATCTCCATGATAAAAATTTTTTCTCTTAAAAAAAAGATAAATTCCTTAACAATTCTATGGTGCTACGTTACAAATTTGTTTATAAAATAAAAGCATCTTAAGCAAAGCACAAAAATTCTACAAGTGATTTGAATCGAACCGGAAATCTATTCTGATATTTCTGGAGGCACAATATCCAAAATTACTTTCGATTTCCCAGAGTATATATAAATAGATAATTCACCAATCCAACTTCACTTCTAGGTGCGTTGATATCCTCTCTCCTCTCCTATTGCACAAACAAAAGACGGCCTCCTCTCAGCATCCTTGCCATTTGGACAGCTGGCGGTATAAATTCAGTCGAATAAACAGCAAGAATAGTCAGCTTCCAAAAACAGCTCGAGAGGCTTTTGACGAGATTTCGAATCTTCGGCGAATATCATGACAAATCGTGAATTCCAACTCTGGTAAAGGATAAGTCACCGATTCCATTCGTTCTGCCAATAAATATACGTTAGCTGCGAGTAATCATGTATAGACTCCTCATTTATTTACGTCATCCTACTTCTGACTGTGCGGATCCCAGCATCTAAAATCAAAAGTAAAGCGCGTACCATCATTTTGAAAAGTACTTTAGCACGTCGCTGTACAAACGATCAATCAATATACGTATAAATTAGATTCAATTTAACTACCATTAGCAACGAGTAATTAGAGTAATACAATGATGACCCAACATAACCTCTATTGTCCATGTCCTTATCATTGTCCTTTGTTACAAGATAACCAAGAAGATGATTAAACTGCTCTCAGTCATAATACAGGAATTTCTATCCGCGAATTAATCTTACTAAATGTTTACGTAGTACGCTTGGATTATTATTAATATTGCAAGTAGCGGTGTTATCAAGTAGATATTAGAGCTGATAGCAGTCATTAATACAAATTGAATAGAGCCAAGTCATCAAATCAAATAAAGGATAATAGTAGCATTAAAATAATTATTCGACTGCGCAAATAATAACAGTGACTACACTGATACAGCGAATGCAACTGTTAAAGAGGATGAAACCAAAGGAAGATGATAAGGAATAAGATTAACGCAAATACTCGATGAGTCGCGTAATAAGTGCCAAAGTCAATTCTCAAGAGGTCGCTAAATTAATTTGAGATTACTGGAATCAAAGGTGGTTCCGCTGCCAACCATTCGACAAGAACTATCAATCAGGATAGATAATATACCTGGTGGTACTGAAAGAGGAGTCTGCAAATCCCTTAAATCATCTTTACAAACACTCATAATACGAATTCGAGTACTGTGAATGAGTTGATGGAAGATAGCAAAAAAAAATGTTACACCCAGTCGTGTGGATTCTTGACGATTGATTACGCCACGACGATCATTTATCATTAATAGAAATAATTTTTAAAGATAACGAAAAGCTTCCTTTTTATACTGTCACCAATATATCAGAGTACCAATATCGTTGGTTCTAGACCAAAAAATAAGTATCTTTTTTTAGCTCTCTCTAGACGAGAGAGATAATAAACAGCCATGATACGGGCCAGATGAGGTCTTTTGGGTCTCTTAGGGACTTACAATTGATTGGATTCATTAGTCTTGGACAATTCTTCTGTCTTATGCAGAGATCCTCCTCTGATCATCAAGAAGAATACAGCGATATACGGAATAATGATAATAACACGCAAATACCATTCATTTTTCTTTGTCCACTGACATCTCTCGTGAGATTCATTGTACAGGTCGTTTCAGTCGACTGTGTATTCTTCCATGAAATCTTGTGTTTCGACTGTACGTTTAGATCCAACATGGACCATTTTGTGAGATGAAGACAGAAATGATTCCCATGGTTTTCCATATGGTTTGTAACCATAGCATCTGGATAACAATGATTCTGCACCTATTAGATTTCTGCACAAAAGAGAAGGATGCATGAATATCAATTAAATTACACTTGTTAATGAATATTATCAAATTAATTACAATATCTAATCAATACTCACTATATATTCCATGTATCAGATTCTCCTAAGCTGTCAGACTACCCATTCTCCAAAATTCTCCAATTCAATTTCTCCTTAGATTTTCAAAGAAACAAAAATCCATTCTGTGGCTAGCCACATTCTTCCCAATGAGATCCGACTGACAACAATACTTGGTATTCACAGTTTTGACACTCTCGCGAGATCATCCATAGAGATGAGGAACGATCGAACGTGATAAGGTACTTGGTTGTTTAAATATAACATATTTGATCCTTGACCTAGACCGGGAGGTCGCGTCTCGCAGTTAGAAGCTCGTTAGAAAAACCAAGTTCGGCCGTATGTCGTATAAATTTCTTTAAGATTACGTCATCCCCTACAGAGGATCCACAAATCTGTTGACAAAAAAAAATATATTAAAAACTACAAAATAATAAATAAAATACAGTGCCATCAATCTAATTGCCGTGTTATCTGTATCAGTGTGCATCAATTGGCAGAAAATGGGTTTGATGTCTTAAAAAATTGGTCTCGCGAATAATCAGCATAGCCTTTATCAATTAGACAGCTTTAACTTTCGGCTATTTATCAGCGCCACCGGCAGAAATTCAACTTGAAAACTCAGGCCGCTTTTATTGCCCTGAATTTAATTATTTTCCGCGATGGTTATACTTAGCCTCCAGCAAGCTACGTTATTAAATTATTCCTGATAATTAGTCGCCAAGTCAAATATCTATTCTTGCGATTCTACCGACGCCTACGACATTCAGGACTGGTGTCTAGGGCTGATTTTACACAAGATCCTATAATTGCGTCACATTACAGCGTCTCGGCGCACTTGGATGTCTTCCCTTGCCTTCCCCTCAGCGACCCACTAAGTATATTTTCATACAAACTCGCATAAAGAACCACTGAACAATTTTCATCCCAACGTATTAACACCGTGTAAACAGATTCGTTGAAATATATTAATCCAAACATATGTCTGTATATTGTTCGAAAATATAACATGGATATGCGAGGATACGAATAGCGAGTGAGGACGAAGCAAAATCCGCAAATCACATACACCGGAAGTCAGTGTGGAAGAAAAATCTTCAAATTCTTAAGACACTTGCGAAACATTAGATACGAAAAGTACGTTGAATTTTTTCAAAATCTCACGTTAACTAACGTGGACATGTAAATATGCAGATAAAAAATTTTTCTTTAACGCACATTTTTTAAGAAAAATTTAATCTACATATATAACAAAATGGAAACTCCTATAGGCTACTTCGCTAGAGTTCTAGTCCTAATCGAGATATCATTGTTAAACTGCGTCGATTCACGATCTCATTCCACGCTGAATACAATTAGTCGTATCAATCATTCTTGGAAACTCAATCTTTGTCTTGACTTTCTTCTACGGAAGATCCATCATCCAGCCATTGCGCACGTTTCTTCGTACATACATAAGAGAAGGAATGTTCGAGAATGACGTCACTTCGAGGCTACTTCCTGTCCACGTGAACGTATCGAGAAATAATGGCATGAAAATAAAAGTGAAGAGGGAAATAAAAAGAAAAATTGAAATCCTCAAAAGTACGAATTTTGAAAAAAATACGCAGATAGTGCCCCATATTTTATGCAAATAGTAAAGTTGGGCTCAAGGCTAAGCAAGTGGCCGTAGACTGTGTCAAAAAATTGTATGCATAACCCAACCCAACCTAACTTGACCGATATCAGTATCTCCCTTATCCTTTATACGTAGATTTTTATAACTATCTGTGTTTTCCCTTGCTCCTCTTGCCTATCTTACTTTCGTTAAGTTTCTTAAAAGTAAATTCAACCACGGTTTATGAATACAAATGTACATTACAAAGTTGAAAAACAGTCACTTGATGACTCTACGAAGTTTGCTTTATCCTGATTTACTATCCACATTCATAGTCAAGTTGACATTATTGAAAATATTTTCTCAATACCACACACATACACACACAGGTATATATCCTGATTCAGATCATATTCCTAGGATGCTGGACGTTAAGAATTTCCAGGAGTCTAAGACTTATCAAGCATTTAGGTAACCAAAGACGAAAGTCCTTTTTGCACGAATTCCTTATTCCCTAAAAGTCCATCTTGGCCACAAAGGGATCAAGACCAAGGATACTACAAGAATACAAATGGTATCCAATTTAATCAATATATATATGGTATATAAACATATATGAAAGGAGTCCAGCATCCCATCGTTGATATGGTCAGTTCCTTACACATAGAGGACCTGCCTCGACCTTGGACTTAATATAATATACCTTAGTATCTAATTCACAGACAATCCGAGACTCCTACTCAGTATACGAGCCTTATAAAGGACATTTTGGAACCTGTACGTGATTTTGCACATCCAGTTACCTTTGACGCCCTTTGTCGCGCCAGATTACATCACCAAGATGAAAGACTTACACATACACGTCGCTATCACTAAAATAAATATCTCTTGTTCAACATTACAAAACTTCCTGAAGTCATACAAATTCACCTTAAGACAATTCAAGGTCGCATTACAGACAGATATAATCATTCTTATGCATACGTATAGTCACTCGATTGAAGACAACATTTTTTTCTCGATAATCTTCAGGAAAGGGGGAGATTGGAAAAAAATTAAACCAATTTTTTTCCAATTATCCGACAAATTTTCAAATATGACGCTCACGTTGCTTTTCTCTCAATTTTACGCGCGGCTCAGGCGATGGTGTTCGATACGGCCTTTTCACATGCAAATAAATCTCACAAATGCGAAAGAAATGACGAGGGCCGCCAGCGATACCGTAAGAACCGTAAAAACAGGACTAAGAAATTGGGCACATAGAAACCACGATCTGCATTACAAACCGCATCGTTTGCAATTTTCTCTCTGTTAAAATACTCGTCCCCCACAGTCTCCCCTCAAGAGTAAGCGTAGCTACGCCATACATTATGCATACACAGAAGACGCGTTGAGCTCGGATAGCTACCCTGACATAATTAAAGGACTAAATTTAAAGGTGATTCCGTAAGGACTTTGTCGCCATATCGTTACATTTTTTGATTGCACACGTATAACGCTATTCTTAGTTTTCTTGAAAAGACATTCAGATGGACAAACGCACGTAACCTGATCAACTCAATTTCAACATCCATTGCTAACCACGTTTCCTATTAAAATTTATACGCGAATCAGAGTCACGAGTCGAGTGCAGCCTTTGATCAAATTGAGCACAACTGTTGTATCTACAAATTCCAATTGCAATCCATACCGCACGTGCGGAAGAACGTTGATAAACAATATTTCATATAAAATTTATACGTAATTTTTGGATTAAAAAAACAAATCAAATTCGATAACAGTATGCACTGTCATCAATCTCGCTATTTATTCTCGACAAAATTCCAGATCCCTCATCCCTATTTTATAATAACGAAGAGTCATGACGTTAGTAGGTATCACTTTTATCGCATCAATCAATCGCATGATATATGGTAGCTTATCACAGAGACACATTGCCAAGAATAAAGGGCACCCGCCGAAGGTATTTCGAAAATATTCATCCCTGTCAATTTCTTGGATCGAATCGATTATCAAATCTTTGAGAATTTTCTCAAAATATACTACCTACGTTATTCACCCACTTTTACTTCTTTAGCATCCCCTCGACCAATCAGTCTCCTCTCTTTCTCCCCTTCACCCTTAACTAACACCACCCACCAGGATCATCGTCCACGCGTATAAAAGGTATCATGAAAAAAAATGGCCCACTTTCCCAAAAACATCTCAATTCAATCCATTATCGAATGCACTGATTCAACCCGTTGAATCAATACTGTAGAATATACTCGGGGCGATCGAGAATGATTGCAAATCCTTTTAGAAAAAATATTCACCCTCTCTAATACAAGTAGCTGCCTCGCAAGAGAGACTGAGGGTCGTTTTACTCAGCCGCGAAATTTCTATCGAAGCTAATAAATTCCATCGTCAATTCATTGGATACAATTGAGAGTTGCCATTACATCAAACTAAGAGCTCTACTTCCTTACTGTTACCAAACAGGGCGTAACTACGCTCATAAGGGTTATGTATTTCTATGTAATTCGTCTCTATCCCGTTTTCTCAAACCCATTGACGCCAATTTGGTATTATCATCAGCAACAAACGATAATACCATTGGTAAATACTCGTCGCAATTACACTACCGCGATGAAAGGCGAATGACAAATAGACGTGACGGCCACTGATGTTCTCCAACTGATCATACGATGGGAGATGATTGGCGCCCTTGGGTATCGCTCTCCGTGCATCAATCATCGTACGTCCAGCATGAGCCGAGCATCGAAACCCTCTGCCTGTGGTCCATACCCGCTGTGTTCAACATCAAACCACTGGAGTTATATGGGTTTTCTATTAGAAGTTATGTAACGCTGCGTGACTGTACAATTTTCCTGGAAAGGACGTCGGTGATCCTAATGACGACGTAACCTAAAAAAAAAGCATCATCCATTGATCCCAAAGGATAAATTGTCTGTAAAATTACAAAACTACCCTTTTCTCTCATACTAAAGTTTTCGTTATACGTATATTGTGATATTCCGTAATCTCACGTTAGTAGGTAACCCATGACAGAGTCTCCAAATTAAGATAAGCAAGGCTAAATTAACTTGGAGCAGACGACAAAGTCATGTAGGCGTTGTAACTTATTCAAATATTCAGAATCACATTTACGAAAGTTCAAGGCACATGTGAGATGAGACCAAGCCTAAATTATTAAACCCTGTTGACTTGGTCAACCAGAAGCTTAAGGTTATTTGTGGAAATTATACACACCTCTTAATCAGACAATTCAGAGTTCATCATATCCGGTGAGCTTCTTACCGTCAAATACTCGAGGCGAACAAAAAGTCTTTTTTCTTCCTTAGTCGCCATTCATGTGCACGTGTATTGTCAGATTCACCTTACAGCTTTGCTATTTGGTAAGCTAAAGATTTTGTCACTCATCTACAGATAGGACATCGGGCAATTGACCTTTCAGCACCTGGAGGCGTTGAACTACTTTTCAATTTTTATTAACCAGCAACAAGCGCGCTTTCGCGTCGACTGAAAGAACTACGATGCTGCAGCGATCTGAAAAATACATAATTAAACTGCACAAGCGTACTGCACAAAATTGCATACTTACGGCAGTCTTCATCGAACGTCATATACCCATTGACCAATTTACATCGCTATCTTTCTAAACCAATCACTGTTAGGTTCTGGGGTTTTCCAAGCCACATGGAACAACACACTGAGTGCACGTCGTGAAGTCGTCCACTAAATGGCAATGTCACAACGATCACTTGACAACATCGACAGCCAATCGACACTTCGGAGAAGCCTCGACGATGCTTCGATAATTTCGAAAAGATCTAACATGACTTTTAAAGGGGAGAAAAATTCTCCCAACGTCTTGTAATCGAATAACAAATTCAGCTTATAACTCACAATATTAAATTTATTATACCTGACTGTCACCAAAAGACTGTGGGAATGCGTGCCCAGAAGTTAGGTTAGGTTAGGTCGACTTCCCATTACAGATACATATTTATTTATGACTGGCTCAAAATTAATTGGATTTCCCATCTATAAGATTATATCGATCATTTCTATCTATAGATATATTGCCTATGACATAAGAAGTTATATATATTCTAATGAGAATTTTACATGTCCCAACAGGGATTTATTCGCCATGTTTGATTGGCTCTTCTTGCACCCCTCGTCCCTCTTCACCGTCAAGCTTTTAATCATGCAAATTATAATTCGATCACGTCAATATTTTTTACCCAATTGCCTGTTTTTCACCCAAAAAAAAAAAGTACTCTACTTATGTATGAACGTGGTCAACTTTCTGTTTCACAGATATTTTTAATATCACAAAAATTCATTTTGTTTTTTTAATAAAAATAATTTCGTATTCCCTAACAAGCACGCATGCGTATGTTGCGTGTTTTGATCGCTCGTATTTCAATTGCTACTTCGTGCAAATGTAAGAGCAGAATAAGAAAATGTTATTCGACGAATGAAAAACATGTACGGTAAAGGCAAATGTGCCTGAAACATTGAGTAGCCTAGTACAAAAAATTTATAAGAAAAAAAGAGCAAAATTAATTAATATCAAAAATCCTCATTTACTATGACAAAATGGAAAGGCAAAATACCTTGGTCATTATTCATTGACAATTGCGGTATATTGCGTAACGAGACTAGACTTTTTGGCAATTCCACGAACAGACGATTTGTCGCGAAAAACAATTTTTTCCATTTCCCCAACCCTTTTGGCCCAATTCGACTGGCTCACTTTTTCCTTACCGCCAACTGTAACACTGTCGCCAACCAAACAATCCAATACAAATCAAAACTAATCACGAGACAGGACTATAAAGGGCCATCAGTCAAAGTCCTACGGTAGGTTAGATTGACAAATTATAATATCATTTACTCGCAAGATTACACACACACACGCGCGCGCGCGTGTATGTGTGTGTGTGTGTAGGTGTATTAGCAATTAGGCTATCACGCAGATACATTCATGCCAATGGATAATTTTCGAATATTTAATAGGACAAAAGGCAGCACCCCTCTGAACAAATACAGTATCACACTGTATGTCTATTATAGGAAATTCAAATTTATGTAGCGAGCAACTTATTTACAGCAGCGTTATTCCAAAACCAATCAAAATTTCAATCAATCAGTTCTGTCACAAATCAGTTCGTTAATTCCTTTTTGAATTGACCAGTCCATCCACCAACTAATACGTCACTTTCTCAATGATGCATATCTCCTTAAGCCGGACAACCCTTCAATAAACGAGTCAGCCTAGAATATTCTTTGAGTTTTAATAAATTTTGTTTCATCTTTCAGGAAATTGGTAGCGATACACGAAACACTGTTGTTTAAAATTCAATAAAACCTAACATGGATTTTTTTAGAGAAGGGTTCCAATTTTGGACTGGTTCAACTTCAAGGTCCGTAAGTTAAGGAAGAGATGACCTTTGCAGGGTGAATTAATTGCCAAACGAAGAACCCTAATAAATTAGCCAAGGTATTAAGTGGTGGAGTCTAGTAGAGCTTAAGCCCAAATGGATTAAAGTACTTCAGCATGTCCATCCAGATGGTACAGAAGCAGCGTTGGACTTGAATTCCACATACGTATAGAGTGATGACTATGAACAAAAGAAATAATAGTTTTAAATAGATCAACAAAGTATTCAGAAAAGACGAAGACTCTTATCAGTCGCAAGGTGCAATTAATCATTGAGAGAAAAAATTTAATTAAATTAAAATTAAGCGAGCGATGGACTTTTCTTTAGATTTCACTTTCATAAAAACTCGTTCAATTTCTGCAAACGACTTTAATCATATTTTGATTAAGTAAGAGAAGAATAGGAGACTTTATCCAATTCGCTAATACGTAAGAACTAGGTATTTTCGTATTTAACATCAGTCGCAAATCACCACCACCAATATCGCCTCCTCGTTACCAGGTCAAAATGGCGTAGCAATGTCACCGTCTAATCAATTTTTCCCTTATTAAGGCCAAAAAATATGTGTAAAATTCCTTCTCACGTTTTTCTCCATTCGATTTGAATAACAAGATTCCCAGTACAACTTTTAACACGTTCAACCCGACGTGACCCACCGGTGGGTCAGATGCATAAAAATGTGAGTCGGGTTACTCGACTTAAAGGTGCTGATCAATATTTATCCATGTCGCCAGTTGTCTTTGAAATTCATACGCGTCATATAAACATAAATACGTCATATTAACTTTGCTTGTTAATTAGTACAGCAAGCAAACACCTAGTTTACTTCAATCAGCAAGCCAATAATAATTCACCTCCCTTGCAGTTCTATTTCACAGTATTTCAATAACATAATCGGAACGACACTCAAAGGGTTTAATCCCATAAAATACGTTATTACGTAATAACGTAGATATTATTAAATGTGAATCTATGGAGAGAGTGAAATTAAATTTAAAAAAGGAAACCCAGAAACCAACCCCTAGTTAAATTCACTGAACAAAAAGTCCATGATCGTACCTTAAAAGGACTCAGAGTCCATGAAGAGGGTCTGTTCCGGTCAGAATTAAGCAACTTAAGTGACTACTGATTTAATGCAAATTTTTTAAAATATAATACTGTTCGACTGCATTCGCGTCTCGACTGTTCTATACTCGTTGAATTTAATTAATTGGAATTCGAGTAAAGGCAAGGACCATCGTTTTGCTGATTCAAGATAATTTAATTTTACCACGTAAACCCTTTGAGAAGGTCGAACGTAGCACAAAATAACGGCATTAGTAGTCAGTCCATCGTGTCATATGAAATTCAGGGAAATCTCTATTAGTTATCGTCAGTGTTGGCAGTGTGGGTATTCAAATTTCAGTAGATTCGCCGATCCTGTATTCAAGCCAAATCGACAGGGTGGAACGAACCCTTTACGTAACCAGGAATAGTTATATATAATTAGACGACAATCACCGTAGCATTAATTATTCCGAAAATGGATACGTTCAAAAGCTTGAAATGTTCTTGGAAAGATCAGCCATTAAGATTCTCAATAGTCTACGACATTAATTCCAAATTAACGAGGCCACAAATGAATGTCAATTAATTTAGATAAACCACGATCTCGTGGTACTCACCAATCCGATGATTCTGATCCACGAAGAATTAGGTATAAATCAAATGCTTCAACATTAGTTACTCTCTTCACCAACTTCGAGGAAACGAGAATTTATAGCTGGTACCAGGTTATAGCAGGTACAAAGGGATGCAGCCAGATTATGGTGTCTTCTGTATTATTATGGTAAAATTCTTTCCGTGGTCGTTGTTGTCTTGAATGAACCTATATTCATAATATATTAGTTAATTCAGACAGTGTAATTCCAAAAATTACATATTCATAGGAAGTAGGACTTTCAAATCATTTTAATCAATATGAAAATGAGAAGTAGCTGTTTGCCAAGAAAAGTACTTTGGAGTCTGTAAACTTTCTTTTACTTTCTCAGAGAAGAGTGTACCAAGCTTCTTGGAAAACTGTGAGAAAATGTATTTATAGATACAAGATTTATCTGAACCTTAAATATATGTCCCCTCCAATAAGAGTTATGCCTAAAATAGTAAATCCTATTAAGATGCTTAAATTATCAATAAAAATATATTTAATTAAAGTCCTAAGTGCACCTTTAAAATGATCATACCTATATTCATTTCTGCACAGAGTGCCAGTAGCAGTAATAATGGACCAGCAGGCCTGACACTGGATCCTGGTGTTGGCGGTCGAAGGCAGCCATCCCAACAATCATTCCACTCGTCAAAGAGTAATCATTCCCATCATTCGCGTCACCAGCCGCCAACGACAGCGGCGACGTCGACCCCACGAACGACCTATCAAGCCCCGGAGGTGGCAGCCCGATGTATACGTAAGCTATAAATTAAATGCAGATGGTTATTAGCAGTTACTGAGTTGAGAACAAAGATTACAAAATTAAGATCAAACGTCAAAGAGCGCCCTTGACTCTCTTTTTCAGACGTGAGATCTTCCTCGAGGAACCTGGTGTCCACTAGGAATCAACAGAGCATCACTAAAATGCTTCTACTGATCAGCACGGTATTCATATTACTAAATTTACCCAGGTAAGGAAATTCAATTGGCTTTTAGCTATATTTTCATTAAAATTTGTATTAATACTTTAGCAATAATAATGATGCTGTTCCAACTTCAAATTTCAAATTTTCTACCTTATCCGCTATAGGGAGAGATGCAGGTAAACAAGAATTTCATCAAACATATACGCTTGAATTCTATTGGTGTAGAAATTCACTACAGACACATGAACTGCTCAAACTTTTCTGCGGAACTTCGAAAATTTCATTATGTGTTTAAGAGGAGAAGTCAGTTGATTTTCGACGAAGTAAAATTTGATGGTTCGATGGACTTTGAAATTTCATTCGTTCTTCGGCGTAAGAGAAGGGTGGGGTTAAAGGTTAGAAGCGAACGTAGATTATACAGTAAAAAATGTATAAAAAGAGATGAAGAGCCACGCAAATCCAAGGGAACCTTTATTGCCCTTCCAAATACATGAAATTAAAAGACCGAAACATTTTTTATTACACGATTCTCGATTGCAAAGTTTTTATCAAGCTCAGCATTTTTGATATCAGCTAACTTCATTATATAACCTAAAACTCTAGGCCCCGGTTGAAAGTATAGGAGCAAATCTATTTTGTCACAATCGAGAGATATCCAATAAAACATCCCTAACCATACGTTAGTAAGGTTAGATTACGTTTACGAATAACGTTCTACCCTAACTCAGAAGACTTTATCCAGATTTTGAAACAAAATAGTTTACCTTAAATATTTACGTACCTTGGCTGGCGTACTGGCGTGTATGATTTTCTTGTTCTTCTTTTCAGCTACGTCATTCGACTCTGCGTATTCTTCTTTACTCTTGCGAAGAAAGACACACCCGCTCTACTGTGGTGTCTACAACAATTCTTCATGCTTCTTTACTACACCAATTTCAGCATCAATTTCCTGCTTTACGCAATGTGTGGCATCACTTTTCGACGCTGTCTAGAGCAACTGTTACGCAAAGTATTGAAGAGTCTGACGAGGTACCATTGCAATCCGCAACGGTACATATAGCTAGCGTTTCGTTACACACGCTCTCTGAGAAGTCGTACAGAAACCGTTGTAATGGTAACCGTAAGAGAGCCAGTTAATCCATAATAATTTGGTTTCATTGTTAAATCAAACTTACAAAGTTTACTATTAAGGACCGAAGACTTTGAAACGTGAAGAAAGAACATTTTTGCCGACATGCAACTGACTTTAGCTGTTGCGCATGCGCGTGGGACTAGTCTCTAACCAATCGTTGCGTCGTGACGTCAGTTCCAGATTCAAAGGGTCTTTGACGTTGTCAAACAAAGAATTGTCTCTTTTATATGAAATATTATCTTGTGGAACTGATTATAATTGTTGATTGGATTGCAATTATGTACAATTGAAACTCGACTGTGAGATAGAAAGAATACAATTAATATATTAATATGAATGTATAATACGACGAATTGTGAAATCGTAAGAATCGTTCGCTACAGAGTTATTCGTTGAAGAATGCAACTCGTAATATTTTAACCTCAAAATCTACAGTTGCACTTGCAATGAATAATTCTGTACATGTGTCGCTATTTCTCGACGTTACTATTCTTCTATGTTTTTACGTGTAATCGAGAAACATTGTTTAATGTAAAAATATTAAACAGACTTGGATCTTTCAGGAGGAAGTGAGTCAAAACTTCCATAAAATATAAGAATGACATGAGAAATATATATGAAACCAATAATATTAGATCAACCGTCAATTTCGCCGAGATAACGCATTAAATGCGAGCATTATATTGAAGTTAGAAAGGATTCATCTATAAAATGATAAAAGTGTGTTAAGTACGGACAAAATGGTTCGGCAGGCTATTCAATATTAGATCAATATCACGAACAATGCCATCCCAAGATGCTTGGTAAGGCGTCGATTCCGTCTCGACGTTACGTATAAGTAAAAAAAAGGATCGTCCATTTCCATAAGGTAGGTATGCTAATATTCCAAAGGATAAAAAGTTATGGAGGGTTTTTGGAGGACAACCAAAAGTATGACAAAAAAAATGAAAAAAAAAATAGTTCGACATTCTACACTTGCGAACAGTAAAATGACTTATCGACGGGTGAGGATTTTTCATAATTTAATTTGCACGTTTGTAACACGTCGGGACCTAAACGAATTTTACACTTATCATACGAAACTACATCAGTGCACATACCCTTCGAGAATACTTTTTGATAATCTTTTTTCTCTTTAACATTTCTCAGATAAATCTTTTTATTATCATCTTAAATCCCATTAACGGTGCAATTTTTAAAAGAATATTCTTTCACCATACTATGGCTTGCGTCCATATAGATATTATATACACGTATACATAAACGGTGCTGAGATTTAAAATAAATTTTGAAAAATTTTAAAGTCATAACATTCCTGCTTCAACAGTTTCGTTGATCATTGCACTCGTACCTGTATGCACATATGCAATTGCACAACCTCGTTGCATAATTTTTCTTACTCAAACAGAATTTTAATTTACCCTACGCCAGCGGTGGCCTTGAACCTTTATTGAGAATGTATAATCCATGAGTTGACGTCCTACTAAACAAAATTGAAAGATTGATATTCTTCTCTTACTTAAACACTTTGGTTTACTTATGAACATTGTTTTCCTCAGGTACTTCATAAAACAAAGCTGAACTTCACGACGACTAAAGTATCGAGTGAGATTCCAATTATTTTATCAAAGCTCGAGGAACTAAATAAAAGATTATACAATCAGAGGAGGAAAGTCAACAACTACCGTAAACAGGATGAAGCTTTAAAAGGCAAACGGTAACTGGGAGAAATGTGCGAAAAGTTAGAAAATAAACAGTAGAGTCACATTCGCCACCTTTATCCTGAGGTCCTTCTCGCCAATTTAAAGGGATAAACTTATCACGGTTTTCGTAAGGAGGGAAGAAGTGAAAGTTCAGTCAAAAAATCAGCATGGCAATCCTTAGTGTTTCCGTGCGCGATATCCTTTGAGTAAATAAAAGTTTCCGGCTCAAAGGAAACGTAGTAAACGGAACGAATAACTCAAAGTAAGGTAAAGCCTAATAAAGATGAAGCACAACGGTAAAAGAATCTAAAAAATATATATAGTGAAAATGAAAAAAAGAAAATACTACGTAAATCTCGACAAAGGAATGCTAGATTAAATGAACTTATATTCCATATTTTTTTTTTAATTAAACTGAAATCGCAAACATGCTCTCAAAGGATTATTTTGAAAAAATGAAAAAAAAAAAGGGAATCGCATGAAATATTAATATCGCCCAGCAACAAAAATTCTTATGTAAATTCATTAGACGTCATAAATGCCTGTCGTTAAATAATTTCCAAAAATCTCGTATCTAATCATCAAGACTATCAGGATTGAAGAAGGAATACCTCAAAATAAAATGAAAAAAGTCGCCGTTGAAATTTATTATCTCCCAGCAAGAAAGTAAACTTGGTCAAAGAAGCGTCTCATTTTGAATCTCAAAGCTGGTACCGACGTCACATTTTTACAATGAATCTGAAAAACAACCCAGCAAACACAATATTACACGCGACGCAACGTTAGTTACAATGTCACCCTTCTTTTATATAACGTCAACTGGTACATTGACGTTATATAAATAAGGGTGAAATTGTAACTAAAGTGTGCGTCGCACGTAACATTGTGTTTGCCGGGAAGTCTTATTTCTCCTTATAAAATTTCAGAACCGGCTGTCGGAAATAAAGTAAAAGGAATTCCTATGTGAAAGAAGCCTCGCTCTAAAAGTACTGTAAATATAGGACGGTATAGTAGTACAAGAAAACAGAAAAGGAAAAAAAAAGGTATCATTCTTGTAAATCTGTAAATACGAAAGGAAAAGAGAAAAACCATAGTGTACAAATATTGTAAATCGAAAGTGACGTTGAGAAGCCAATGAGACTTTCATATGAAATCCAATGAAGATGAGAAAATTAATTAGTCTTCAGAAATTAGTTTAATAAGGTCCTCGTCACGCGGCTGGAAGACCCACCTAACTTTAATCTAATATAACTTAACTTGAAGTGACGTCGTAAATGTACGTAGTTTAAGTCGCATATGACGTCTATGTAATTTTAGATTTAATGAAAATAATCGACTAGTTCATTTCCGACCAATAAAATGTGAATGGATGTTCGAATCAACCGTGCAATTAATCTTGATTTAATTACACATAACAGGAAGATGCTGCATTTACACGTGTACCTTTACCGTAGTAAATTTACCAAAATCAATGTAATTAATCAAATACGTTATATCCAATAATAATTCATATGTCTAATAATAGTCTTAATTAACCTCTTGAGCGACATTGACGCTATAGGGTATTAATACGTTATAGGCTTGTAAAAAAGTTTGCCGTTTAACGAGTTAATTTTCAATGACATAACAAAAAATTGTATCCGTTGTTTAATCGACCTTTTACGAATTTTATGTTTCCGGTAAAAAAAATTCTACAACCTAATTGATATAGCCAAAGAATATATACTGTATATGCGTACGTATTTATGTATGTACATATATTTTTTTTATATGTTCCTCCATGTGCTCCATAAGTTATTGACATCAATAAAGAGTAATATTTCGTAAGTAGTAACGTCGTATCACCTAACCTTATTGTTGCCCTTAAACCTTACATTTTTTAGCAGAAAAATAATATAACGCAGCTGTACTCTGTTTTCCTTGGTCAAAGTTAAAACAAGAATTGACAGTGTACATGAGAGTAGAAACCAAACAGGAGCCAATCGTATAAAATATAATTACGTTTTCATTGAATTTAAAGAAAAATTATATAACCGTATGTTATCTTGTAAGTATTTGCTTAGTTATTTTTGCACGTTGTAGAATTATGGTATGTAGCTGTTTAGAGATTTTCAGGAAGAATTTCGATACTGGGGAATTTCATTTTCATAGTTAGGAAACGCGAGTTATTTTTCTGAAAATTGTTAAAATTCTTAGTGCAAGTATGAATCAGCAATATCGGAGATACACATTTGAGCGTAAATGTTTAATTCATTAGAAATTCCTATATGAAATGTTTTCATATTAAACCTTAGAAAGTTAGTCAAATTAAATTGAATATAATGGCTGAGAAGATTCTGAGCACTAGGATGAATTTCAATTGCTAGCATGAGAAAAATTATGTAAAAGAAAGATAATCTGAAAAAATATTACGTGACGTAGCATCAGGAAGATTGAATGACAGTTCAGATTAAAGAAATCATCTGTCCTCAAGTTACAAACGCTCAGCTACTCAATCTGAAGTTAAGTGAATTTGAAGAAGCACTGCGAGGATATTTCAATTCCATATGTACTTATGATTCTATCTTTAGAAGTAAGCAAGGCAAGTTTGCTCTTTGAATCTTAAATGTTACGTTTCTTATACGTAACCCAGTGAAAACATATGGGATCGATATTTCATGTATCGAATCGAAGGGTTTGATTTCATTGAAGAATTTCAACATCCAATCCTGCTGACTTTGAATGTCGGTTATGACAAAACCAGGCATTTCTCGTTTGGAATGGTAGTTTCCGGTTGTGGGATGACGTACGTTCAAGTAATATTACATGAGACACAGAGGACGATGGTTGCCATAAATTTGGTGAAATACGAAAATATAGAGCTTGAAGGAATACCGGATAGTATCTGTCCTAGTCGCAGTAGTAGCAGTAGTAGCAGTAATATGCGTACAATGATATGTAATATTACCCTTGTCTTCCCTGATCCTGTGGGTCCCACCAGCATTAAGCCATGGCGTACTACGGTGGTTTCATACAGCTGGATCACTTTGTTCACGTACTCTGCAAATAAGAAATAATAATTGTATGATTATCACAAGAAATACCCTGAGCATGTGACTAGATATAGATTTGGATATGTATTTATAATTGAGAAAGACTAAAAACAGTTATCACTTTTATCCCAAGATTGAAGGTTTATTACCCTTTTCATCAACTTCTTCAAACTCGAATTGATAAAGCTCGTACTGAACCTCTATGAAAATTGATTTAACCGCAAGTGATTGTTACTGTAAAATATAATACAATATAAACTTCTGATTGAGTTCCGAGATACCTGATATCAACTAGAAGGCAATTCATTTGATAAATGGAACAACGAAGTTTGGATAAATAATTGAAAAAACACGAAGCATAGTAATTGATGACCGAATAAAATATTGTACAAGACTCGAGAGAGGAAAAAGGCAGTGTATCTTTTCATGACGTCTTATCTATTCAAGGAAAAACTTGAAAGGTAGATAATACGAGAGAATGAAAATCCTAATCAATCGAAAATGCGTGGAAGCATGACATAAAATAAGGGTGGCTCCCAAGAATTTTTAGACCTTAGGGCAAGCCGAGGGTTGTGCTTGAGAAATTTAAGGAAGACGGAAGCCACAAGAGTGTCCACGATTTAACGACCCTTTAAAGGTCTCTCCAGCCATCGCCATCCCCACTCAAGGTTGAAGCGTGTGGCGGCCATATTATCGAGAGGGTAGCAGCATCAATCACCGACTGACCTCATTGTTCCTCCGACGTACGATCACAAGATGATTGCTTTTTGATAGACAGGCGGACGTTAAAAATATCCCAGAGCCCTGAGCAACCCTTAGGTGTCGTTTTCCTAGGAGCCACCCCTTCCTCGTCCATCGTCAATGAATATTCGATGACCCTGTTGAACATGAACAATGTTATTTAAGGTTGAAGAAACAAAAAAATGAAGTGAAATATACACGTAAGAAAATATTTAAAGTAAAAAATATAAAGAACAGAGGGTACTTCTTGTAATGATGCGCAATACGGCTGACTCGAGTGGTTTCGTAGTACGTTACTACCAACCCCTACTAATATACAGGGGTTGTATATTGCTAGGAGGGTTCTGCTGCTTGCTCAACCGTGACTCTCTAATTTTCTTCGTTCAAGGAAGGAAGTTATTCAACCCTCAGGGAAGAATGAAGATTTCTCGTAGCGCACAGCTCTGAGTTACACTTTTCCTAATCTACCCTAAACACATTCTGCGTGTATTATAAATATATATATTTTAATTTCATCAAGTCGTACGATTGAATCTGCCCTTAAAAAAGAATATACAAACTACCCCTAATATTCCTCACTGTTTTTTCGCCCCTTTTTTCATTTTTGCCGAAGAAACGAGGGTTTGGTTTTGTTTATGTAATTGGTATTCACGTCGCATCCCCTTATCGCTATTCTTGTCTATTGCTTCTTGAGGGCGAAGAGGTCCAGAGGGTGCGTCAGAGTCTCCGGTCTGACAGGTACAAGTATAAGACACATTGATACGAAATTCAAACGGAAACACGAGATATATCGTACAAGGGTGTGTGACTCCATGAATCTTAACAAAAAACTCCAGGAACCCCAACAGTCATTTCATCAGGAAACGTGTAACTCGAGGAGAACGTTTAACGTGTAGAAGCGTGAAATAAAGAACAAATATAGGACGATGTTATCAAGTGAGATTAATTCACATAACAGGAAATAAATAGGAAAGTAAGAATAAACCCCCATAGAATTTTCCATCAAATTCGTACGTGTCCCGCCGAGAGTCTAATTTTCCGGAGTTTCAAATAAGCCCTAAGTCGCCCTCTTCGCCAGAGAACCCTCGCTTTTTCATTATATTATTTAAACTTTGGTATAATTTTAGGGTTGCCCAGGACGCAAGAAGCGACCGTAATATTAATAATTTCTCAGAATACTTGCTTAGTGTTCTATTAAGACTCATGTGTATGCTTGAGTGTACCGTGGAAATAAAATCCTACTGAATATAGCTTTTTTCATGTGACATCAAGATAGACAAGAATTTCAGAAAAGTCATTGTCAGCCATAGTCTCCCTGGGGTTCCCATTTTGACGTGTTGTACACGTGGACAAAAGATTGGCCTGTAGACCGAATTGTTGAGGTTTGATGGTGGCTGAAGAAAAAAAAAAAAGAAAAAAAAAACCTTAGAGTCTCAGTGAAATAGGGAAGAGGAGAGCGGAAAGAGAGAGAAGACACTGTGCTAAATTACAGCAAAAAAGAATCTCTTGATCTACTCCAAATGGATGGGAATATTTAATGAGTAATTTGGTGGGAAATTGTACAAAGTAATTTTCCACTGCTCCTTTGGTAAGGTAGTTAACTACCGTCTCGCATGTTCCTTTTTAGCGTATTTATGTAAAGGGCCAAGACTGGTGTATACCAATTCGAAAATTCAATTTTACCTAAATACGCAAAAAAGTAGCTTACGACAATCCATTGAGGGAGAGTGGATTGGTTACGTGAAAATACATGTGCGTTCGACGGTGTTCAGCTTCGTCACTGGTGGAGAGACAGTGGCGTACTTCTAGAATATTAAACTACACGTATCACAAAGACAAGTCAGAGGAAAAGTGACAGAGTTTGGGGCAAAGTTTTCGGAGTTTTCATGATGAAAATTTCCTTGCCTCTACGTGGGTGTGAATAATTCAAATTTTTTGCTTGTACGAGGATAGGAGAAGCGAGTAGGAGGACTGAGATTTGCCAGTACGTTTCTGTTATATTTAACATTAAATTGATTAGTGGAAAAAAAATAATTATGAAAATCTAAATTCAATTTACGATAGTAAGTTGAAAGATGGAGATTGGAAACTGTTTACGTTTAAATTCACTTATATAAAGTGATAAATATGCATGATCAAAAATTAGATAACATTAGGATCCACTCTTAAATTGACAAATGACAATTTCTACAAATTTTACCCTACGTTTTGGATTAATAAATTGTATCAATTTTTCATTGAGGATAAGGGTGAATTTTATCAAGGATAAAGGATGCTCACCGTCTACGTCCTGGAGACCCATTCTCTTGATGGATCTTCTGATTCCTGCCTCCAGAATACCATGGTCCACGTTTTCCTCTACCAGCTTAGGAAAAAGGTCGGATACGATGCCTGAAGTGTTCAAGAGAGAAAGAAAGTAGGATAAAATTAATCGATAAGAATTTGCATATAAAATTTCTAAAAATCTCGAACCCCCACAACAATTCTTTCATGCCACTTTGGAGCTTTAATCGAGCGGAAATAAGGACCCTCTTCTTACAGTTCTCTTCTGTCGTGACGAGAGATAAGGTTCTATTGGCTAAAATGACGCAGGGAAATGGACTTTGACAAAATGTTCGAAGGTTTACGGGAACATTTTGGGTACCGTAAACGATACCTGCCGTCGTGTACGAATGGCCAGAGGCAGTAAAAATGTATTAAGAAAATTTGTCCCTCGATCCAAAAACGCTACGACGTTACCAGAAGAAATTAATTCATGAAACTCTTTAAATAATACATTGCACGAGTTAGTTTGTGGATATTTTCATTACAGGTATTCAGGGAACGACTAAATTATAAAAAATATTGGACAGTCAGGAAATGTCAAAAATGTAAAGTTTCAGGATATTCAGAATTGAAAAACTTCATATATATTAACGTAACAAAATACACCCTACACATCACCCCTACCACAGGAAGTAACCCTTTGTCTGGCGATAGCGTCAACCTTATATATTGTAGATTTAGCCCTAACACCCATGAATTTTATAACACAGATAAAAATGTAATAAATATGATAGATGAGAACTTACCGTTAAACAATTTAAGATCATCCTTCAGAAATTTTGGGACATTCACGTCCCTCAATGCCCTTAAGCAAATTTGTTGTTCCTCCATGTTTCTTTGTTCTCTCTTAAGATTCCCAGCAACGGCAATAACAGTCTTCACAGCTCTCATGCCAAAGTCATAATGGTCCTGTAGAACACGCAAAATTTAAATAGCCATACGGAATCCAACGATTTATAAAGATTCCTATAATTCTCTATATATACGCATTTACCTGACTGCTCAACTGTTCTGAACTCAACTTGAACGTCGTAGTAATTTTACCAGCAAGATTTTTAGCGTCGCTAAATCCGTAAGAAAATAATGATATCTCAGCAATCAGAGTGTAATTAGGCACCATCATGGCCACCGGACGAAATAACGCTTTTAGGTTATCAGGAAGCTCTGTACGTCCTGCGTATCCTGGATTCATCGTGATGAATACGGCGCAAGCTGGCTTCAAACTAAGTTCTACGCCCTCGAACATAAATCTAATCACGATTGAATATTCCATTAGGATAGACACTGTTGGCTTTACATAAAGATTTTAATGTTTAGATGATAGGATATTTACCGCTCGGCTCGAACCTGCTGAGCTTTCTGTATGGTAAGTATTTGCTGAGCTATCACAGAAAGTACTTCGATGTCGATACGATTAAATTCATCGAAACAAGCCCAAGCACCCGCACTGATGGTAGAATAAATAGAAAAGAGCAAGCGTTATTGTATCCGTACGGACGTTTAAACGTTCATTGAATGGTAGTGGAGATCGCTCGCTTTATTTTGGAATTGAAAGAATAATATTGTATCTGTTTCTACCTTGCTAATCCTTTGAAAAATTTTCCCATCGACATAAAATCCAATTGATCGGAACAGTTAAAGACCACGCATTGTATGGCCAATGCCTTTGCCAAGTCCTTTGTCGTCTCCGTTTTTCCAGTGCCAGCTGGGCCGGCTGGTGCACCGCCGAATTTCAAATGCAAGGCACCAGTTAATGTTAAGTAGCATCGATCCGTTAATGGAGTGATAACTAATCTACCATTGTTGCCGAGATATTCGTATCTGTATTAACATTGATAACACGATAATGGATAAATGGTAACACGGGGGTAATAAAATAAGTAGAATATTTTAAAGCGGGATTAATTTACCCGTAAGGGAACTCTGCGTTAACGGCTCTGACTTTCAAGTCAGTGCCATCTACCCAATAGTATCTCAACTGCGATATCCAATCGAAGTCGTTAACGTTTACCACGCGTTCCTCTATGAGTTTGCATAGGACGTCCCTGGCGTGAACTTCAATGGTGATAACCGCCTCTAACATTAATCTTTGAATTTCCGTCTGCTGCCCTCGTACCAACTCACGCAAATCATCCAGCTATAGAGAATCAATGTATAGTCAATGAAATTTATAAATTCGAGATAACCGAAAATTATCTGCAAGACTTATTTAACGTACATGAGAAAGCATCAGCTTGTAATAATTCAATAAAGTGTTGTTAACGATGCCATCTTCGACGTGAGCAGACCAGTAGGTTTGCCCGGCACAGATGACAACTTGACCTGGCCACATATAAACCCAGGTTTTTCTTGGCGTATCTTCGACGACATCTAAAGCCTCGCCAATAATCTTTCTCAAAGTATTCTTCATGGTATCTTCGACCTGACCCAACCAATTCTCAACATTGCCTTCAGGGTATATTGACGGCGACAACACGACTTCCTCATACTCGGCGGAGTACATCCTGGTGATCTTTAGGTCTTCCTCGAATCTTAATTCTTTCATATTTTCAAAGCATTTCTTAAGGTGCGGCTGTACCGCTCGTACGTTTTTAGCCTGCGCCAGAATCTCCAAGAGTTCATCGTCGCTCAGGAAAAAGAATCTAGGAAATACCATCCGCTTGGTCTCGAGGTAATCTGACAGACCTTTCTGCACTACGTCCAATAAAGTTAAACATTCCTTTAGACTCTCCAATAATGTCTTATCTGGACATGTTTGAATGATCTATGTATAAATGGGAAACAGTGGCTCTTAAAAGGTTGAATAAAAAATTGTATTTGTCAAACAGAGAATGTGCTTCTTTATTGAAGTTAAACCCACGTATGGATACTCATAGGCATTCTTCATAATACGGCGCCAATTTCTTTCCATGGTATTATATTTTTTTGCCTCGACGGGAAGCTGCCTGCTAATGTCTTCCGAGGCGAATATTGGTTCCAGATATAGCCAGGCTCTGGGTAATATTAAGATTAAGTATATAAGTGAAAAATTGCCTGTTATCACTACTGAAGAATCAATATACTTTTGTACTTCTATCCAGATGGCTATAATTTCTTGGGTTAATTTTAGTTTCGCTTCCCACTCGTTGATTCTGTCCTCAAATGCAGCCCTAAATGGACTGAATCCAATTTGCTGTGTACTGAGAACATGGTCGTCCAGCAGCATAGTAATTTCATCAGGAATCTTCATAATATATGTACCTAGATGCATTGTACAAAATAAATCCATATTGATTTCTAGTTGATATAAAAACGACTTGAAAGAACGCTATGATAACAAAATTATAGCATGCCTGTATTTTTATGAGGTAGAATCTCCATTTTAATCGTGGACCAATCAGCTGTCATTTTATCCAGTGATTCCTCTATTGCGTACTCTTTTGCAGCACCTTCTGATACTTCATGAACTTTGTCAGTATAATCCATTATACCCAGAAGAAGTAAATTTTTAAATGTTAATGACGGCGTCAGTGCCATCTGGATGCCAGTGAGGGCACTAAGTTCTTGAAAGTGTCTTGACTTCATTCCAGGATTTCTTAAGGACTGCATCATCCCCACGAAGGGTTTGAAAGATTCGATCTGATCTCTTACTTCAATGGCGATGTTGGCCACCTCTTGCAGAATAAATTAATTAATCGATTACAGAATCGTTTTACAGGATACAATAATTTTTATTATATTCAAATATCGATGGGTACTTGGCTGATCCTGAAAAGTCTTCACGCACTTTGTCATTATCTTGTACATGTCATTTACCATACTGTCAATTAAGTTTCCATCAATATTGATTAAAGGATTGTCCATCCAAATGTCATACCATTTTAACCAATCTGTAATTATGATATAAATACATGATGAATGATTGCAGCAAAAATCTAACGAGTATTGCTAATTAATTTGTATTAAGTACCAGAGGCGGTAAGCCACAGACTTTTGTATGGCTCGAATTCTTTTATAAGTCTTGCAAGTTCCTCAAATGGCACAACTTGAACGCCAAAGAGTTTTTGCCTTTCGTTTAACAAAATTCCATGTTCCTGACATTCCTTCATCATCTTCCACATTCTTTTTACATCTATCGCCGTCTCATGTGTTTTATTTATATCCATTTGCAGAGCAATATTTGTCAAATTTCCTACAAGACTTTCTATACGTTCTGACAAGTTAGTTTCATCCAACAGTTGAATTTTATAAAACTTGTTTTGCTCCTCAACAAGATACACGATGGTTTCTTCGACCTATGAACGACAGTGAGTAATACCCGAAATCCATTACGTAAATAAATTAAAAATCTACATATACTTGTATCTGAATTTGTAAGGGATATCCTATGGCCTCCCACTTGGCCTGAAAATCCTCGTCGGATAAATTCCACCGGAAGAAATCCAAAATATCAAAATCTATTTTGAGCTTTTGTACACTATCATCAAGATTCTTAACTGTGAGCGGTACAGTCTCCATCCAGTCTCTTAATTCAAAGATATCTTCCACATTTTTTGGCTCCTCCTTTAATCTCCTTCGAATATTGCGATACTCCTCAAGAATTTCTTCTGTCAGACTTCGCAGTCTCTCGGCGAACATAGTCAGTAGCGTAGAAGCAAGATTCATTCTTTTGTTAACTAAATAATTCTTCAGGGGTAGAACGTTCACGTTAAACGGTCCTATCCATATATATTTCGGCAATGTCACCTCCAGACTGTGACTCAGACGAACGTGCATTGATATTTCCTCCTTCACCTCTGCAGCTGTACGATTTCCCTTCATGAAATTTCTGCAATAGGATTAATTAAATTTTTAACAAAGTTCATCAAGGTCTATACGTAATCAATTACATCACAACTTACTCGGCATACGACGGCACGTCTAAAAAGTACAGGCTTAGAAACTTGTCGTACTCTTTACAATAAGCGTAAAGTGGTATCAAAGATTTCTGATAAGCAGCTTTCAAACGCTCCCTCGCATTGCATACTGTATCCTCCATTAGTCCTACCGAGCTGAGGAAAAGGTCTCGAGGAAACTTCAAACTTGTTAGCAAAAAGGGATGAACCTGACGGATCTGATGGCAGAGTGACAGCGCATTGTCAAAGAGAGAGACGATGACTTTCTGAAAGGAAGCAGCTTCTTGAAAAAGTTCTTCTTCCTTAAGAAGGATATATAATGAAAGACGAATTTATCGCGTTCGAATAATAAAATTTGCCTCACTTCGAAAGACAGTGGATCAGTGGAATAATAAGCTGAATCCATATTTATCATCAGCTGAATATTGAACACTGGATTAACATTAGATTTGAAAAGGGTATCCGTAAGATCATTGCCCCACGAAAAATCATTATTAACATTCAATGTACATAATGCTGGTATCTCCAGCATATGAAGATAAAGAGACATGGAATGTTCTACAAGATTTCTAAGTGCATTCTGAAAAGAGAGTCAAGTATATTGAATTTGTATAATCCTCATGATTATCTATTAAATATTAAATTGAGCAAACCTGCATTCTCAGCATAGTCAAGTTCATAAATCTCTTTAGTTTCATTATATCATAAACATGATGATCCTTTTGCTCCAGATTGAACCAGCCTTTCCCAATATCCCTCAGGCACATCCTGATCGACTGCGTCATCGTTTCCAGCCAACGTTCCTTCAGATATTTGAATGTCGTGACTGTCGTCTGAGTTTGTTGTGCCTCGAAATCATCAAGAGTCATTGACTTGCCGTAGTTTAACGAAAACAGACTCATGTCACTGACTTTAATGCATTCAGCAACGATACAGCACATAGCCTCGTGCACTTCTCGATGAACGTACAGTGTTATCCAGTGAAAGAGACTCTTACGTTTCTACAAAATGCATTGCACGTGTTACACAATGAACAATAAAACATAAAATGCCAATGATATTACTGAGAAGTCATTCATTCCAGTATCGATCTTCCCATTGCTCGGTACCAAAGTTTCCTCGCTTCTTGGTGTCCATTTAACGAATCGAAATACATCCGGATAAGTTTTAATAAGCTGTCGGCATTTTAGGTCACACATCGTACGCTGGTAGTCAAGACTGATCTCGTGGACAATCTGGAAAAATCATTGTTCTTTTAAAATACCCAAAAATCTTGAAAGAATTCAAGATAATATATTAACGACTCACAGTGTCAATTATCTTTGAATTAAATTTCAATTTTCCTTGTCTCAATGCTAATGACATAATATTTTCTTTTTCCTGGCTCACACTAGGCATGCCCTCGAGCTGCATGCAATCTAGATAAAAATTGTATCTGATACAAGCTTCAGCCGTATTACGATCCTTGAGTGCAGCAACGATTCTCTTGGCGAATAATCGTGGATCTTCGGCATAAAACCGAATATATATTCTAGGTAGTGTATAGGTTCTGTGATAACCATCCAATGTTTGTACTCTCCATAATTTTGTATCGTTATCATAATCCATTACGGCAGCATTATACCAGCCGTATAAATGATCCATAGGATTGTCATTGACATTTAATCGAGTCTCTTCTGGATTCGCAACGAATATTGCAGCAGGCAGTGGATGCCTGAAGCCATCAATGGTGCCAAGAGCGATCCAGTCGTCCACAGTTCTGTGGAAAATATCAATATGTCATCGATAACAAATTATTAATACGTGAAACCAGTCAAGATTCTGACCTGCAGTCGTGTTCCACGTCGTCGAATATTTCTAGTGGCAAATAATTCATCGTGGAATGAAGACCATAAAATTCATCGACTGAGCACAGTGGACGGACAACGTTATAAGGTAACAAATAACGTGATAAAACTCCTTCGCTCTCTAGAGCGTCCTCGACCTTTAAAAGTCTATAAACCCTTCGTTTTCTTTCCATTTCCACGTTCCGTGGAATATGCTTAGGCTCAACGAACTTTTCCATTTGAATTTTCGGCGCGAAAGTCTCAGCCGGAAAGGACTGTGTGGGAGAAATAAACTTTTTCTATATATCCGATTAGTCATAAAGAATTTTATATGACTTACAATCGATCGATCTTCTGGAAAGGCTATCCAACGTTCCGCGGCACCCAGGAAACGTGTTCGTGGTCCAGACCCTAGATTCCTTACAATGGCGGCATGATGCTCGGTCATTACTTGCCAAGATAATTTTGTTCTTCTTGGTGTAGCTGCGAGAATGGTAAGTTTTGGTCTCACGGGATGATCATTAGTGCCTGTGTGCCCATAAATATTAATATTAAACAGTATCTATCTTGACTCGGTGTGATAATGGCGGAGTGTCAAAAGATGTTTGCCTGTGATAATTTCTGAATAATAGCCTCTTTTACGGATTGAAGGATTTATGTCTCCCGTTGGATCGATTATGCCAGCCATGATGCTCACTGTGATTAGAAGGTTGAAACACTCGAAGAAGAATCTTTCATTAATTCTAATAAGACGTTACTTCTTGAATTGCTTGCAAATTGAAATTCGACAACGTCCCGTAGATGAGCCTTTCATTTCGAATGAAGTTGTCCGACTCGTTCAGATTTTTTATTTCAAGTCGTTATCGTCCAAGCGATGGTAACCAATTGTTAAATGGTATATGGATCAGAAACTGTTGCAGAAAATCTGTACCGACCGAAACTTACCATCTACACTGCGAGGATAAAGCCAAACTGCACGAGTCAATGTGACAACTGGCTGTTCAGGTAATGATTCATGCTTAATTCCACCAACATGGTTTATTGGTTAAATTCACTTCAACTTCTTAGCCAATAAGGTACTTGCGTTTTTAAGATAAATAGAGTCTATGTATTGAACTGTGTCGAAGGAATCGAGCCTTAGTAAAGTAATTAATGAACAATTTATCCAATTCCGTTGCCCACTACAAGGTTAACTTCGAACTAAGTATTTCGATTCACACTACTCAATTTTAAAGCACCATTCACAGCGCCGCGTGAGAGACTGTTATTTCGCAATGATAAATAATCGAGCCTAACAAGCATGGCTGTTATTGTACAAAAGCTCAGTCCTGTCTCGTCAAGAACTGAACAGCATAGAACCGAGTAGAACATTTAATCATTTTCTCGGAGGCCATAAGAACCATCCAACTGCTGAAAGGATGGACGAAATCCTTTGATTCGTAGCAGCAGCCATTAATTTCAAGCTCTCTTTCTATCTTCTATCATAATACCAGACTGAAGTTTGGAAGGAGCGATGTCCTTCTGCCAATACAGTCCTATTCGAAATCCAAATCTTGTTATCCTTTCAATATTGAAAGACGCTATATGCAATAGCGTTCATCTTCAAACTTCATTAATCCAGGAAGCATTAATCAATCAACCATAATGAATTTTCTTCGATAATTATGACAGTTTTCTCCATCGAATTACATTAAGATAACATTTTTTATAAAAGAAGAATTATCCACAGTACTTGTAGTCTTTCGATTTAGTATTTAACTATTTATTCGTATATAAGAGAAGGCTAGTTATAACTTTTCGTTTGTAATGTCCTATTTAAGATTGTTAAGTGTTGCTAATAATTCAGCATTTAATATTACTGGCAAAAGACTAATTGACAAGGTTATTAGTCAAAGAACAACGAATGTGCGACATAATAATTACTGATATGAATAATATCATTGATAGTCAGTATTTCATATATAAATGAATTTCAAAAAAAACTTTTAATTTTTCCAAATTTTACACCATCGCGAATTCTTGAAATTCTTAAAGTGAATGCCAGTATGGCTTGTGTTAAACGAATCAAAGGTTACTGATTAATTTTCATGCCTAATGAATATTTCAAAAAGCAATTAAGCCAAGGGCTCTTCTTTCATTTTACTTGTCGTTCTCGTACAATTTCGGATCCTTTCGTTTTAGACGTTTATGCTCCGCTGGCGCCCACTTGTAAATAAATGCAGAAAATAGAAAACCTGTAGAGAAATATGATTGATTACTTATTTAATAACAGTCATTAATTTACAAGTCTGGGAAAAAATATTTCGAAAATATTTGTACCCACAGAGTATACGTGGATATATAATTACCTGGAACTACGCGCGGTGCCACGTAGATGGCTCTTCGACACAGATTTGGTACATCGATTGAAAAGAAATTCGTCCAGATTTTTTGTTCGTATGGGGACAAAGTATAGAAAACGATTCTTCTAATGTGAATAGGGAGATGACCGAAATCTAAGCCCATTTTTCTCAAGTTTTATTAACGTAATTGAATGACTGATTAAACTCCAATAATCGAGATGGATTAATGGTATCTAGTTGTGAACGTTTCTAGGAAAATAAATACTTTTTGTTTAAACATTTGACAATCGGCATTATACGTGTAGGCGGATCGAGTGTAACAATTATGCCTTACATAATTTTGAATTATCAGCTGTTGTATATGCCTATCAATGTTTCAAATAATTACACCAGATGGCGATGTTAAACAACTGTTTTAGCTACGGAGGATTTCAAGCGGTGGTAATAAAATTTCAATGAACGAAGGAATAACATTATTTATAAATTATACATTAAGGTACATTAAATGAATTTATATTAGCTATTCGTACTGAATGAGAGCCTAGGTTTATCTATTTACTACTATTTTTATTTATTGTATACACAATATTTAATTCATTGGCCTAGAATATTAGTCTCATAATCTATTGACATGTGTTTTGCTATCATTTCTGGTATAACAAATTTATCTGAATTAGTTTCAAGTAGACAACCAAGTAGTCTTGGAACGGACAACACTGTGCCCGAAATTATAGCTGGAAAATCCCGTCCGGTAGTAGTTTGATAACAAATTAATAATCGTTTGCTAAAATAATCACCACACGTGGATACATGACCAACCTCAATGTATTGCTTAGCAAATGGTGACCACATTTCAAAGGATACGCGTAAACTTTCCCAAGGACGAAGTTCTGTTGCTGGCCTAATCACAGTTCTATAATGACAATCTAAACTGTCGTACAGTTTACTAGTAGTTTTAATTAAATTTTGAAAATGATCTTCGTATTCATCGCACTTGTTTTCCTTAAGAACCATGAAGACTTGTGCTGCGGAGGCTTGACAAATTGTAAATAATCCATTAGGTAAAGATGATTCAGGAAATGGAGAATACTGTCTTCCTGTAGTGAAATATTTCAAGGGAAAGTGAGTCGGATTTATTAGCTGCTTTGCATGCATTGCCAGAAAAGAAACTAAGCTGGCTCCGCCAACTAGATGGAGGCGATTTGGAGAGTTCCTTTCAACTTCCTCATTGTTCTCAAGTATGAAAGCTTCTGCAGGATCCTCGTGATTGAGACCACAGCCTTCCACTACAAGGCTACGACTGAAATCTGTTCCAGCTACACGTATCATGTCATCCTTAGATAAAATACTGCCAGCTAGAGCCAAAGCTCCAAGTTCAAATAGTGCTGCATCATTACACAGGTAGCATTGTGTGGGATTTTGATATTCAACAAGACCCAGATCTTTACCAATTTCTATGTGACTTTTTACTGTTGCTGGTTGTATTTGAATACCAACACTACTTAAAACGGTGGGAGATAATGGCGGTGTTCGGTGGTCTAATTCATTGGGTAATCTCAATGCACGTATTACAACAGAGTTTTCTAATTCCCAGAGACTCTCCTGAATAACCTTTAAATCTTCCTTCACAACTTTTGCTTCCAATTTGAGTTTAACAGTTTCTTGTTCTTCCGCAGGAGTCAAGTCCTTCTTCTTTATAAGGACCTTTATTCGATTGGTTATCTCACTTCTTTTGTGCTCCAAAGCCCATTTATTTGTGTCCACATATTTATAAAAGTCCCATGTCTTCTTCAACTGTACTACATCAACATTCATCCCACGTAACTTTAGTTCTTTTTGTAACTCCTCGATGTTGTCAAAACGATTATCAAAATCCAAGTATGGACTCAAGACAGAAAAAGTATCATGTGCCTTATCCCCCGAAATAAATAATGCTGAACTGTATTGTTTTACAGCAACCTTTGCACACATTATGTCTTTGCAAAAGCAAATTTTTGCAGCTCCATAGCCAATCCTGTTGGCTTTATTGAATAGTCTAAGCATAGCATTTGACATTTTAATAGCAATTGGGTACTATCAATTCAATATGAACATTATTCCTTTTAACAGTTTAATATTATCTGCCAATAAACAAGTACTCTACTCGTGTTTCTTCATAATTTTTACTGGCGATATTGCATCAGTATCAGCATCCATATTATCCAAACTCTCTTTAGTCAACGTTTCAATTTTGCGTTTCTGAGGTGCAATGTAATTACCTTTACCAGCAGCTCGTTCAGATTCCTCTACACTATAAGGTTCTAATTCAAGGGCTTTCAGCCTTCTTTTATGTACTTTAGTAGAAAAATGATCTTGCAATGCTCTGTCATCAATGAAGTATCTCCTGAAATTTATACACAAACAGTTGTTTTACGTGCACGTCTAAGGAGCATGCGGTTCCATTGAAATCTGAGATATACAGGTTAGATAAGAAAACGAAAGATATAAAGTACTAACGCGCAATGTACACAGTAATGTTGAGCTGCACCCGGTTTATCAAAATCCACTTGCTGATTTAGTAATTTCTTTGCATTCTCCTCCTTTATGTCCTCATCGATCTATCAAAACAAATTTTTTATTAAAAAAAAGAAATGCCAAAAGTTGCGAGTGATACGCAAACTATGGCAGTCACCCCACGTGGTCTTACACGTGCGCCGAGCGGACGAAAAAGGTTATGTTCAAAATATCCTTACTTCATCCAAATCCTTTGTTCTTCTCTTTGTCCTCCAGCCTTTTTTCAAGTGCGTATCTCCTCTGTGATATTTTCTACGCTTATAAGTCATCGTTCAGTCTTATAATTCACGTACGTTTAAAAAATATTAAAAGTCAAAGCCGTCACAAAATGACAATGATTGAAAAATGAATAAAGTGCTGCCATCTAGTTGTGGAACTACAAAAAAGCCATATTATACAGATTTCAATAGAACGCGTCTGAATGCGACGGTTGATTAGGGGACAAACGGTTCGTTGCATAATTTAAAAATATTTCTTGCCCTGTATAGCGTTCCATCAATTCTATCGAAAGAGATGGCATCGTTAAAGAGTAAATTGCGCATGACGGTAATGCCAAGAGGCACTGAATCGCGACGGTGTGTTCAGAAATTATTCGTGTTCAGCCCCAACGAATAACCAGAGGCAGTCAGCCATGTTTGATGGCCGCGCACGGCAGACAAACGGTACTAGTACGCCATTTGGCGTACTACTCGAGGCAAGTGGCGCGGGAAACGTCGTGCGTGGTAGCAAAGTACGTAAACGCATCGTATGCATCGGTAGTGCGATAAGGTGTCGAGTGTCAAGGTGTTAAGTGCGAGAGAAAATAGCGTCTTTAGCGTGCGGCAATCGGCGTGCGACATAGTGGGGGGAATAGGATCGGTCAGCCGAGTTGGAATAGCGATATCCCATAGTGCTGTTAGTGCCAAAGAAATCCGCTAGATACCGCTCGGGTCGTTCAGAGGAGATCGCGCCTCTTGCGGCGAGTTATCACGAAATTCAAACATCTGCCGCTGCTCGGCTCATCCATTTTGAAAGTAAAAATACTGCATGACCCGGGATTTTCGTCGCGTTTCCACGGGGGAGTAAAAGAAGCGAAGTGCGCCGTAGTAGGAGCGGTGCCGCGCGTAAAATGACGTAGAACGGGTGTACCGCGCGCGCCGCGACAGGGGCGGAAACACGGAGTGCGTCGCGTCCGCTAGAGCGGATGGGAAATTGGCCGAGGCTTCGCCAATGGATGCCAGGCCGCACGGGACGCCATTTTGATATACGGTCGCACGTCAAGCTTCGCTAAGAAACGCGCTCGACAGAGTCGCTCCGCGCTCTTGCGTTAGGCGGTGCGCCCGCAATTTGTATCCACGTTAGCCGTATAGCGGCGTAGTGAGCCGGGGTGCCGAGCCCGGCATTATCCCCGTGACTTATCGTGACCAGTGACAGGTGAATCGATCGCGTTCCTGCCGCAAAACCTTACGGAGCGCGCGGCACCCGTACGCCGTGCTCTGCCTTAGTGCCAGGCGTTCTCAGCGTGTGTTCCCGGTCAACCCCATCGTCACCACCACCGGCGCCGTCACCGACACATCGCCGCTGCGTCTACCGCCACTCTCGGAGACGCTCCGTCGTGTCCACCTTGAGGAGGAGTCAAACGGCACGCACGAGGCTGGCGCAGGAAGTCCCGGATCAGCATCGACTGAGATCCGATCGGCGATCGCTTTCCGCGCGCGCCATCCCCAAAGGGCTCCAGATATCCAGCCAGGATATACCAGGATCCTCCATGTCGAGAGCGGACCGGGACCCCATCGGCGTATCGGCAGGTTCTCGTCCCGCCGTAGACTCGCGTAAATGTGCTCCAATACGTGCCTCCCATGTGCACCTCCTTCTTCTGATGCCCTTTTGTGCCCTGTAAACCCAGAGCGCACCTCCTCTACTAGCAGCACGCCCACGCGCTCACTGACCCCCTGGCCTGAACATGGCCAAGATCCTCAACAAGGACCCCGTCACCTACGAGCGGGAACGCGACGGCTTCCTCCGGGAACTCCACCACTTCCACGAGACTCGCGGGTGAGTTACTTACACTAGTAGTTACATCTGCTCTCATTCTTCCTTCTCTCGTTACTCTTCTTCCTACTATTTACCTTTATTCATCTCCAACCTATATTTTACCTCCTTCTCATATTCTTCCGCAGACTCCACCTGTGATGCATCCTGACGTTCACCTAAGTCGTCCTCGTACCTCTCTTCGTTTCACCAACATTCCTCTCCGTATAACCTCCTCGACAGAATCATCTCGTTTAACGAGGAAACTTGTTGGGTAACCTACAAAAACATCCTACCTGTGTTGCACAAAGGATGTCACAAGATGAATGCACTGTCTTAAAAATGTCGGCGTCTCAGCCACGGGAGACATTTGTTTACGTGCGTACGCGGCCTTTCCCTCATCGTTGATTGAATATCAATTTGACAGACACCATTCGAGTAACAAACGTTTATAATCGTTTAATACGTTTCTGTAACAGATCGTCTTCCTGCACCATTACTATTATCTGACTCGTCTTTTTCACAAGTTACGTGCAAAATTATTTTTTGTTCTCGAGTCCACATTATTTTTAATCATATCCAGTCATCATAGCCTCACTTATTATCTGATCAGTAAACGTACCACTAAATGTAAGTACGATCAATTGAAATTGTTTTCCGTGCTAATCGAGCTCTGAAATTTTCTAATATTTTGCTACTCGCTCCTCAGGCTAATTCAAGATCGTTAACGATGTGTCGAGTAAAGCACAGAAGGGTGCACGTGAATGTTGTTACACAGCATGCAATTTATAACAAGAGAGTCGTAACAGTGTGGCTTGTCAAGTGTCGTGGTATAACAAATGGTCATTAAAGCATCGCTGACGTATAGTCGCCATTTTTATTTATCTTTTCAATAATCATACGTGGAAGAACGTGAAGCCTGGTCCATACTTGATGCCAATATTATTTTTCGTTATAAGTAAAGATAATTCTAAAATACGTTTCTTTCCATGTGCTAAAATAATGCAGTCTACATTTGCTTATCATAGGAAGGAGACAATAGCAATGAAACTAAATTTTCATTCCAACGATATTACAAACTAGTACGATCTAAATTATGAAGACCTGTTTTTTTTTTTAATTCAGCCGGATTAGATATCTGATAGGAAAAGGCTGTGGACTATATGGTTGTTTGTATCAATCTATTCTTATACGATAATATCTAGAGAAGATCGTTCTGTCATTGGGATTATTGATTAATGCAGTCAGTATGGTTATAATTTTTTTTTTTTTTTTCTAAGTAAATATTACACCTGAATGGAAGCTGTGTGATTTCCGATAATCACCTTTTTTTTCTTACAGGACACCGTTCAAGAAGTCTCCAAAAATCAGTGGGAATCAGATAGACCTCTACCTGTTGTACGTACTCGTCACCGCGCACGGGGGATGGATTAAGGTGAGTTTTTAAAAAAAATGTTTATTACCATTGTGAAATTTATTTTATTTTTTTTTTTAATTAATCTGATATTTAGTTGACTCTAAGACGATACCTCAGTGCTGCGTTACAGTGACCCTCCGAATTAATATTTCTCAACTCTATTCGTCCGCTGCTGATTCGACGGAGATGATTTACATTTGTCGCTGCTTTGAGAATTCGCACGTTAATCTTGCCGAGTCATTATGCTCGGGCTTGCGGTAGTTACAATTGAAAGGAATTATCGCACGACTGTTATACAAGGAGCACAGAAGTAAGTTTGTGCCGGAGGATCCGTATTTTGTATAAGAATATTACTATTATCGTTAAAAGTTACTTTTTGCAATAGAATTTTCATCCGGCAACGTCGCTACTGTCGTTTCAGGGGGTGGTGGCCAAGAGTCCTGTAATACATAATTTAATAATTAATATCTTCGTTGTAAGTCGGTCTTAACGTCCCTGCTATTAAAACAGAATGCGAATCGTGTCGTCATCACTATCTAGCTTAGCTTTCCGTTCGACCCGCGACGATTATTGGCCAGAGCTCGTTTAATGACGTAATTATAATAGAGAAGCATCGACGATAGAGAAAGTGGAGACAGTGGTAAAGTACGGACGCTGCTACTGCGCGTGGCAGGCCGATTGTAGTTTTCACGAAGCGACAAAAATGAAAATAATTCGCATTGTTGCGAATCGTAAAAAATCGTGACGATATGGATCGTCCTTTACTTGTTTACATCACGTGGATTGATGCACAGTGGACAATGTATTACCATAAAGCCTCGTTCACATCGTCAAAAAATATAGGCACCATACGACGAACCAAGGACAATGTACTCGCCTTCCCTCGGCATTCGCGCGTTCTGGAATCTTGGTAATAATTATGCAGGGTTCACAGCGGTAAAGATCGTCGTGAATATTTATTTGTCAAAGTAAAAAAAAAACGGCCACGGTAATACAAAGTGCATATATTCCAGTGTGTAAATAATGAAAATGATTTTTTAGGATTAAACGCAACGAAGAATAGAAAGATGGACGTCGACGGTGAAATCTAACGCCTCGTATAGTCGATGTCGAGGATCGTGAGCTATCCGATTAAATTCAGCGTCGCTCGTTATACGAGGCGGCATTATCCTTGGTTCGCAGCAAGAGAAGTAGCAGCAAGGCGCGTCCGCAACGCGCGGGGTTGATCGCATTAACGATGTAATAAATATCGTCAGGGTCGGCATCGAAATAACGGCTAGCCGCTTCGATGGACTCCCAGAAAAGTTTACGCCGGATGTCAAACCGGATGAGCCAAAGGAAAGCCGGATATACGATCGTCCAGAGGAAAAGAACGAAGGAGCAAGAGGTCTATCCAAAGCAAGAAACATTAAAAGTCCCTAACGACCGGGTACAGCGACGGTACCGAGTTTCGCTACACAGTAAAGTCTGCATGAAGCACCCAGTGTCCAGATAGGAACGCGTGTCTGCGAAGCATAGGAAGCAAAAATTAAAATATTTACGGCACCGGTTTGCAAATACTGTCGTCGACCTGACGGCTTTCAGGGATAAGTGAGCAAAGCTGGTGCTGACTGGCCCAGATTCCGTAGAGTCTGTCAATATTAATGCGCCGAGTTTGGCAAACGTAGTACCGCCCATGCCATTAACGGCTCCTCACTGTCAGTTAGAACCACCCCTGTTTCTTTGCCCAGGGTAGAATTTATTGGCCTATTAATATTATAGCCGATACGAAGAGTAGCGTGCCTCGACGTCTTTGGCTGTCTGTCTGTTATCTGGCATTGCGTTATCTCCCACTGAAACACGTCAGTGACGTAGCGAGACGAGCCTCCGATGGGTTCTATGTTTTTCTCTTTCTCTCTCGTTCCGAGTACACAGCGCCAATGACGGCGACACGGAAGAAGTGCGTCGCTCGTGCGAGCACGTGGCTATTACACTACGTGGTAGGGGCGCTTCGAGCGAGCAGTGGGAGAATCCACGAGTAATCCCAGCACACGAGGGGTTACTAACCCTGATATAAGATTCTGTCCTGGTATTAGGATCCATCTATAGATAATCAAAAATCAATGTGATATCAGGGCCGCTGAGATTTGAATGTAAAATACATGAAGTTGGACTGCTGTGCTCAATGACTGTGATACGTAGGCTTGTCGATTCAAAGCGAAAGGTTAAATGTAATATGGAAGAATGTAAGCTCGAGAATGCGAAGGACAATGTAACGATTGACTGTCTATGGAGAAACTGATGATTGTTCACAGCGATGCGAGGTGCTCGATGACAATTGGATGTTACGATGATGTTTCGCACTCGTTCGTTCCTGTTATCGGTGACTGCGGTCCCTTGGATTCTAACCTTACGCGAACGCGGTGAATGCCGGAGCTCTGGGCAGCCTAAGCCTAAGTAAGGACAACGCGGAAGTGGTGCAAGGTCAGGGTCGCGCGTTGGGGAAGGTGGAAGCACTGCTGGTGGGGACTAGAGCAGAAAGCTCGGGAGGAGAAGGTACACTGCTGGTTGACGAGGTGGTAGTGCTGGAGGAGGAGAAGGTGCTGGAGGTGGCAGGCAGAGGAAGGCTTCCCCTCAACAAGTGTGATCGGGCCGCGAGGCACGAGCAGCTCCACGGAGCTATATAGTCCGCGAGCAGCCTGGCGCCACGCTCAGAACGATCGCGGACACAGGAAGACCATCTTCTCGTTTTCTCTTCCTAACATTCTGTTCAATACCGAGAGACACCTCGCGGGTATATCGTTATACGTTATCCTGTATACCTGGGACACCTAACACGGGTCTTTCTGTCCGCGCTTAGCTCAGCCGAGTGAAATGGAGTCCATCATGCCACCTAGACCTTCCTGGCACTGAGATTAGTATTCGAGACGGGACACTGTGTGGTCAGCAGTGGCTATAGGTGACCGTGCGAAAAGAATGGTCGATTCGACTTTCTCATGTACCGAGGATTGCTGCTTCTTGGAACAGAGGCGAAACAGGTCGTTGCTGAGACATTTGGTCGTTGCTCGAGCAACCTCAACCTCGTGCGTTAAGTGTCTGTGGGAATTGAATAATACGTTAATGGGATATTATAGTACGAACTAGGCACGGTAGATGAGATGAAACTGATATTGCTTGACACGTTGGCTAAGGTAGTGTCTATTCGAGTACTAGGGACTTCTGGAATTGCCTCTCTCGCTGTCAATCATGATTAATATTTTTTTTTTGTAATCTTTTCACAAGGATATAGTTTGCCTTTTTTTTTGCTTGAACTTTATAGTCATACTTGTCAGGAATGTCTAGAAAGATCGATCCGGCTAGGGATTCTTGACGACGGGACGTTCCGCCGGACGCATAGTAGTCTGACGGTCCTAACTCCTCGTGCCTGGTTTCCAGAGGCATATAAGATTACCTGGTTATATATTGTCCGACCGTAAGACATTGGGTATCACGCTGACTGGGATAAGGAGTGTAGACGTCACAGGGACTAAACATTTACAGACCATCCGCTGAGCTTGCTGCTACACCGTGGAAAATTCCACAGAGCTTCGGAACTTTCTTCGACTTTTCTGCCAGACTCACCCACCTACTTTTGGATGCCCTTACGATTCGGCGGGTAATCCTGCTTGCTCGTTTCTTTCCTTTCTTTCTTTTTTTTTTCTACTTCAAGCAAGTCTCGCGAAAGGACTGATCGATACGACCTCTCGCCTTCGAGGCTATTTCCTCTGGAGAATCTTCGCGGATAGACTTTTCCTTTCTTCCTTTAGTCCGGGAAACAGCCAAACGGGGATGAAATCGACTTAACGCTTGTTCCGTGCGCTTTGGGTAATTTTCATTAAGGCCTCGTCGACGTTCCTAAAGCGTAACGACTGCCTTCGTTAAGCCTAGTTCATGGCTATGCGTCTCACGCCTCCTTGAGTACAATAAAGTTTTGTTTCTCGTATTTTCCTCAGGCCGAAAGTCCAGAGTGGCCGGAGTTCCGCGTGATCGCCTCCGACCTGGTCTGCATGGTCATTAATTCCGGTGGGTTTCAACGTAAAGGGTGAACCCGGTTCCGTTCGCGATAACTCGCTCCCCGCCATAATAATAAGAATGCCGGAATAGAAATGACGAATTTATACGCAGTTCAGTCATCGGCAAAATATTTCGTAATGTACCATGAACGTTGTACCTAGAAAAAAAAAAGAGATTCGTTTCGTTCTGACGTATCGTTAAATTCAAAGAGGATACTCAAGAATGTATAAAATTCTTCAGAAGATAATCCGATAAGAAGAGTTAACAGGACTGAGTCTCGCTGAAGCTACAAAGAGCTGAAAAGAAGAAGACACGTCTACTCGTATCTCTTATTTGCCTGCGTAATGGACTAATTCAATCTTCTGCTTTATCAAGCAAGGCTTTCCTGACTTCACATCCGTGGCTCACAAGACCCACCGCGCTAAGCATTCAGGATAGTATAACATCGTGACTAAGGATATAATTGAGAGACCGCAGAAACACTCGTTAACAATTAAAAGGCACAGACGTAACCTCAAAATATCGTGGCTATACGTAACAGCAGTCATATCGCGTGATACGAAGAACATAGGTAAACTCAACGCCTCGTTCTAACCATACAATGTGTATTAAGGAGAAGTAACCGGAGGAGAGACAAAGTAAAGACTCTACGTAGTCGAGTCAAGGTAGCCGAGCAGTGAGAGAGAAAGAGAAAGAGAGAGCAAAGATACAGAGCGATAGCAGTAAGGCCGTCAATAGCAGTAGCAAATAGCAACAGCAGTGAGTAGTATATGTATAGTATAGAGTGATAGAGTGGCAAGTGGTACGACATATAGCATGTATCTTATATATACAGTGTACACTGTATATTCAGAGCAGCCAGCAAACTCTCTAGTCAGGTACTAAGGCGCCCGTAGCTCAGTGTGCTCGATTCCGTCGCGGAGCGAATAGTATGGAAACGGGCTTGAGGTTCTGCTGTGCTGCTGCTCCTTCTCGTTGTCGGGTTTGGTTCGTCGTATGGCTGGTCGCTGAGTTCGGTCGATACGGCAACATCGCCCCACCACATACCGGCATCGCTGCTTCAGTAGAACTGGCAACGTAGCTCGTGGCTAACCCGAACGTCCGACGACACGCGACCTCACGGCGAACAGAGACGAGCAGACTGTAGAGAGAAGCAGGGAGAGAGAGAGAGAGATAGAGTCTTTCTGGCGGCATCGCCAGTGCGGTACGCATGCGCAGGCGCTATTGCCGAGCGCCAAAATTGGAAAATTGCCGGCTCTGACGCCTTCCGGCTGGCGCCAATGTATCTTTTTTTTTCTACCAACACCCAACGGATCATCGCCGTTGCCCGTTATCGCAGCCTACGATATAATCGTAATGGAAATACCGTTTTATATTTTGTATAAATATTTTCTGGTACGACAGGCGTCTACGTAATACGGCGTCTTTCGTTTCTTCTCCGTCGCCATTTCTCTCCTTTGTGGGCTTGGAGAGAGATGGGGGAGATTCGATGATTTATCTCGCACTCTTGTAGGTTTTCTTGCTCGGGGAACAGATGAGACAGTCAAGGTCTGCGCGAGACAAAGGGCGCGCGAAGACTTTCAGCCAGTTTTCATAGCGCGAAGAAGCGAAACTACGACGAGATCGTTGGACTCGCGTCGTACACGTTTTTTACGTGTATTAGAGATTTCTTTTTTTTGTTAAACCACGCTACGGACCATTATCGATATCTCGATGTCATGCGTGAACGCCCGTATTTGCCTATGTATATTCCGATCGAACCGCAGGCCTTTTATGCGCCAGAGACTAAAGGCCAAACCTGCTGCGATTCCAGCACTGATTCGCGCGAGCGACAAAGACTCGCGTCAGCCATCGACTTCCGAGCCATACGCCGGCGCTCGACCGCGTCTGGCAACGTCGCACTCCCCCGATTGCCCAGGAGATAAATAGAGACAGCCGACGTAAAGAACCGTGCGCGATGAGAAGAGACGAACGAGAGACGGACTTCCCTGCCGTTAGTCGAGCGAACGAGACGGTATAAGCGGTTGTCGCCGAGCCGAGGGAACCATAGACAAGCTCCTACGTCCTTAAGTGCGATTCACAATCGAGTAGCACCTGCCCGTCGCTACGACTTCTCTCTCGCGCTCCTTCATTTTTCTCTGTCATTTCATCAAACCATCTCAATACTTGAGATGGGTCTAAGGAAATTTCTCCTTATTTTCCATTACACTGCCTAACCAGACTCTCCACTACTCATCTGTCCTACCACCTCGCGACGTAGCACCTCCTGCCTCAGTTACTCAGACGCCTGGCAATCTCCGGCGTAATTCGCCAAGATCTCCTCTGATGCCAGACGGTCGATCAAAGAGACAAATATATCAATAAAGGGAGCGTCGTGCACTGGGAACGATGGCTAATGGAATAAGACTGCTCGTAGGGCAGGGACGTTGTTCTTGTTCGCAAGCCACGATTGCGTTACCGACGACGCTCGCCGTCGGCATCCATACAGCTTAATATTCTACAGGTGGTAAATACGATTACGTCCCTGGTAATTAACTATCGCGTAGTCGACGTTCCACATTGATTATCAATACCTCTTGTATATATACAGTTGACATCAGTCGGGTTCCACGTCTGGTGCGAAGACCTTTACGATCCTGGATGCTTCAAAACCCATCAGCTAGAACGTCTCGAGCAGACCGTATATTGATTCGACTTTATCACGTTGGCTCCAACGGTCACGTATTTTTCTTATCCCTCAATCATCTCGCCCTACAGCAATTGTCAATGGCTTCCTTTATTTTCTCGTCGGATCGTACCGGGACATTCTTTCATGAAACGTTCTGTACGCGATTCCGTATGTGCCTGCTGGGAGATGCCGGTATTAATGGCCTTGGCCGACGGGCGCACTCTGTAAGCCATCACTCGAGCACGAGCCCGGTTACTTAGAGGTCACTGCACCTTTACTTACTTACTTGCTCGCTTACTCCACTCTGCCTTTCACGCACAGTCATATACAGTCGCACCGGAGACACGACAATTCGCACGCACTCGGCTGCCATGTGCATAGGCGCATCGCGCCATTTTCCGTATCGTTCATAGTCGATAAAAAAATTCGAAATGACATTTATAAATTGTCAAATCTATTGTTTATAACCTATCGTGCGTTTCGTTAGTCCAACTTGTCACTGGCTGACGCGTCTTTTCACCCAGTGGGAATTATGGGTATGTTTGTCTTGTGACCAATAATTTCTCCGGTACCCGAATGCGCGCGCACGCGTCAAATCGTCGTTACTCGGCCTGTGACGACGGCGCCGGTTTGCCTTTGACGCCGTTAAAAAATGAAATTATCACATCCGTCCTGGCGGGGGTCGAGTATCGACTGGACGTTCCGGAAATTACGAGCGACCATGCATATCCGCCTCGACGCGCTACTGGATATCTGAAATTTATTTGCTCGACAATAGGCACTCGTACGTGTCATAAATATCGTTCGAGAATCCGACCGAAAGTCGTATGGCGGCTACGTTACGCATTGTCTCTCTTCGTCTCTTCTTATTTATTCCGCAAAGCCTTTTCGCTCCTTCGCCATGTCCTAACGTTCGCGTTAGCGTCCTCCATAGATTAGCTTATCTTGCGTAACGCGGCTACGAGATAGCGTGAATCTAAAAGGGAGCGAGAGAGAGAGAGAGAGAGAGAGACAACTAGAGGGGGTGAGAGCGCGAGTAGAGACGAGAGAGTATCGTTTGTTTTATGACAACTGTGCATAGGCAACACCCGCATGTGCCTCCCGGAGGGTTTCGACGAAATAAATCGAGTCGACTATACGTCTGTCTCCTACGTAGCTATAGGTATATTCATACGTAATACGCGAGCACAGTTTGATGGCTTTTATGCTCTCGTGCATCTCTGTCTTTCTCATTGTCATTTGACTCGCCTCCATCTCTTTATTTTTCGCATGCTGAATGCAACGAGGTTAATTTTAACTATTCTTTTCTTTTTCCACTTCTCATTCCCGTTGAGAACAAGCCGCGCGCACCCTCCAGGGAATCCGTAGGTACTGTCGACGTTTGCGCAACGTTTGAAAATTTGGCTTCGATTCCCAATCGGCTCGACGACGTGACGTCGCATGATAAACGCTCGTGAATTTCAAGCGCAAATTGTTCGCACGCGGCATCGACTCTTTGCCTACACGCGAACTAGGTTAAGTGCGCGTAACACCATTGTACAGCGCACGACAGATCGAGCGTCTGGTAAGTCGGCAGTCTGGCGATCGATCAAAAAAAAAGTAGACAGTCCCCGTTAATAGGATCCTCGTTACACTCGCTGCGTCTCTACCATCAGCAAGAATTGCCTAGCAGAGAGACGCGTCCTGTGCCACGAGCCAGATCCAAGCCAATGAGTTTTCCCAGGTTACAAAGTTGGCGCGACTGCCTCCCCGCCATCCCTGTCATACAGTCATGCCAACAAATTAACAAAAAAGACGTCCCACGGCCGTCTGTCTAAACTTCATCAGCCCCCTTCGCGCAGTACAATCGGGATTAATCTTGACATCATTAATCCCAATCCAATCCCCAGCATCTTTGCTCCCTTTGGTCCATCCTCCCTCGTAGATCCATTCCGATTGAAACTGTAACAATGCCGACAGTGGATCACGTCGTATCGCAGCCAGACCCGGCAACCAAGCGACCGTGGTCCAGTCTCGATCAGACAGCATCCTCCTGACATAATTTTTTAACGCATGGCTCTGTTTACCTTTTACGTCGATATTTGGCTGTATATCCTGTATAGGAGAGGGGGGAGAGAGAGGGAGAGAGATGCTCTCTAACGTGGACACGTGACAGGCGCAGAACGTGTCGCTAAGAAGAGCACGTGGAGTCAGTAAGTCAGTTACTTAGACAGTCAGTCAGTCACAAGTACATGGACACCGATCAGCTGATCTCGAACGACGTCAGACTGCGCGTCGCCAACCCCAGCGCTATTCCTCCTACCATACAGTCCTCTGTTGCTCTCCTCTCCTCTGCCTACGGGATCCCCCCACCCTCCCTCCCTCCTCCGCTTCTCTTCTCCACGACCCACCTCCTTCACCCTCTTCGCTCTCTTCCTATAATCTCTCTCTCCGTCTGCTCGGGCACGATCAGCTGACTGGGAACTGTCAGTAGTGCCGTGGGGCCCCCGCTTGCTGCTTACTTTGCCGGCTTGTCTGCCTGCTAACCCACGTGGCGTACTAGAGACTCTCCTCTCTCTCTCCCTCTCTTCCTCTCTCTCTGTCTCTCTTGCTATCCGAACAAAGTTGCTGCTCCGCAGGGCCGCCGCGACGCGTCGCCGTCGATTGCTACGAAAATCTTCGCCGCAGCTGCTACCCGGCAGTCGGACATTTTCGTCCGTTGGGGTTAGGCTTGTTGCTTTCCGTATGAGCTCTGTCGGTATTGCGCGGGATCGGTCGATCTCCATGTAGTCTTATCTAGGACTTATCATTGGCGGTGAGAATATCACGATAACAAATGTCCACGTGACACTGGGACCGTTTGCGGTTTATTCGTATTGTTTCTGTTGAGGATTCTCGTTTTGGGTTTCTTTTGTCCTTTTTTATCTGCCGAGTCGCTCGATATATGGATCCTTCGTATAATTATCGCTGTTGTCGCAGCCATCGTCTCTCGCTATCGACTAATCGCATGGGATTTAGCAGAATGCAAATGCTGCTTTGAATTCTGGGACGTCGGTAATCGTGCGTATTTATATGAACGCATCGGCTGACTGCAACGTTCTGGATTTGGCTTGCATTGTGTCGACTGTATTGTTTTATGTGCTACTGTGTATTAGCATTCCCGTGTCAAAGGTTAGGTTAGGATACGCGGGGCTTGCGATTAGGATTGATTATTAGGTGGGACTACTGGAGAATCATTACTCACGCGTGGCTATTGGTATTTTAGGCGTTTATACTTGGCGCCCTGATGCTTCCTCTTATGCCTTCGGAGCACACGCAACGCGCGACAGGCATCCACCGTTGTTTACGCGAGTGCTTAGCACCGAGATAGGAAAGACCGTGTGACGCATGGGTAATATATAGTTTTCATTTTCTTTTGAAAATTCATGTAAACTGCCTTTGCGTGATTTTATTATTCGCTATTATAAACGTATGTGACTTGGGTAGACGCGGTCACCGGACCTACCGCAAGTGACTGGACCTCGGTAATGAATTCCTATTGAAAACCGTGACGCGTGGTTGCTAATGAAGAAAATGCATACGCATGCGCAGTAGCCTCGTCAAGGCCAGCCGTGACCTCACTTCCCAGGTATTTTCATTCATCGACGTCGCAATTATTTCGTAACATCGCGAGCGTCGAGCGATCCGACAAAAATTGTGCGAAATTCCTACGATGTTAGTACAGTCGATTGATCGAAAGCCGCCATTAAGATTTTCAGCCATCATCCGGCAGCTCGTCTAGTCCGACTTCCATTCACCACTTGCCGTTGACTGAATGTAGTAAAATATCAATAACAATAATCATATCGAAAATTGACTCGATCAATGTGATCGATCGTTCGAGAAAAACTCGTGTCGATCCTAGTGGCACGTTTCTTCTTTATTCTGCATTCGGACGAGGCGAGGTCATCCGCAATGGGGCGCCACATGCCAAGATCGTCGTCGGGTCGAGGCGTCGCGACGCCAGGAATAGCATCCACGGGCGGAGATTCAGAGAGCACTGACCTAGTATCCACAGCTACGGCTATGCTCCTTGCACTCTCACCTTATTCTCTCGTGCGCACCTCGTCTGCCTTAGTATCATCTTTCGTGCTTCTTACTCTTTCCTCAATTTAAACAGGCGTCTGTCCTCGTTCCGAAGGAAGGAGGTTCCTCGTGAAACGTCACCTCCTCCCCGAAGCGTTGCTTTCGATCGTCGACATTGGTAGATACAGCAGGAAGCGGTCAGCGGTGTCCATTGGCACTTGACGACCGTGTCTTAGAAATTGGCGAATGTCGCCAAGAGCAATTAGAAAGTATCGTTAAAAAACGTGAGATCGTTGCCACTCGGTGTGAGCGGTGATTGATTGTATATATTTTATCAAAAATTTCCTCCGTCTTCCCGATCGACGCGTAACGCATAAGGAAACAGAGATTAGAATGTCAGAGCGAATTAACTGAAATTCCCGGCAGATCCTCTAGCGGCGACTCGTCGCAACTGAATGTTTGTCGCTGCCGAATGTAAACTATACTTGGCTGCTGCGTGCTTGACTAACGTCTACGTAAACTGGACGAATTCGCAGCGCTGCGATCGGTGGGGGCCGCGCGCGAATACCTTTGAGCAATCTGAGCAGGGTGTTACGCGGGTGAAGGAAAACTGGCGGCGCTGAGAATCGTATTAAAGGTGTATGGAGGGAGAAAAAATTTTTTTCTTTTATTAATTAAAATTAATCGTTCTTTTCCTTCTCGTTTTCAGGTCAACACCAGAAACGAGTGGAGCACTTTATGCGAGCAATTTCATCTGCCCAGTGGATGCGTGAACAGTGGAGTTGGCCTCAAGCAAATCTACCTTAGGTGACTATCATTCAGCGGCACTATATACAGTAATAATAGCGACGTAATGATTAATCGTATTTCGTATATACCTATACACGTACTCGGTGTATCAACAGTGTGTAAAACCACTCCCATTGGAAAGTCACTCTGTAGGATGGCGTCCAAGTGCTCGGCAGTCTGTAACGAGCGTCGAAATTACCCGGAATCTTTATCTGTATCGGATAGAGTGAGAGAAAGAGAGAACAAGAGGTGAGGTTGGATCGTTAAGCGAACTAAATGGCTCGCTCGTTAACGACTCCAAGACCAGCCGATAGCGAGGTGGTAAGGTTAGGTTGGCACTGGAGATTTTTTTTCCTTAATGAAATTCACACGTACTCTCTCCGCGCTAACAGCGGCATCCCTGTCGGTGGCGAAAGTACGATGGAAATATTAATGGAGGATCAGTGACGTCAGATGAGTAAAGGAGACGACTGGACACTCAATATACGCTGTCTATGGAGTCATTGAGATGGTCCAAGGTATTTGTCTGAGCTAGACAAGGATACGTAGCTTGTACTCCGTACAGCATCCCTCTAAGGTACTCTTGGTTAATGCACAGAGAAATTTCTAAGATGTCTTTTTTTTTCTTTCTGTCTAAATTCATTGTTATCCCTGTCCCCAGATAACGAGTGTACGACGGTATCCGGTAGAGTCACGTGGACCGTAGTGGCACCCGACTCTTCTGGTGCTCTTGTGCGACTGACAGTCCGAGCGTCTGCAAGAGTAACATTACCTCGTGGTGCGACCACTAGCGTCGGTCTGCTCGCCCCCCACCATTTTCCATCGTTCGTTGCTACGTCCGTACGTTCCTACGTTCGTCCCATTCGTGTTTCATTCATGCCGGGCGTCGCGACGTGGAGAGAGAGAAAGATAAAGAGAGACAGTGGATTGCAAGAGAAGGAGATCTAGGGTAGGAGGAGAGATAGAGTTAAAGTATAGGAAGAAGAGGGAGAGAATGAAAAAGAGGGAGACACGTGCTCGTTCTACTGGACCTGCGACGACCGCGTGCTACTACGGCAGTCAAAGTCTACCACTGCTACCATCGAGCCAGCCCACACTTTCTCTCTCTCTCTCTCTCTCTCTCTCTCTTTCTATCTATCTATCCATCTCTACTACCCGTTGGTTGGTAGTACAGTTGGTGCATGAATGGATCCACTACACCTAACCCCCACTATGTCTTCCACCCACCCGCAGTTAGCTTTACCTACCCCATTCGCGCGGTCTTTGCTGGTTCCTCGTACTACGTACTATGACGGTGTACATTCGGTTCTACTCTCCGTTCAGTCGTCACTCTGATCTCCAGACCTCCAGTGCCACCACCATTGGCTTTCCTCCTGGTCTCTTAGGGTAATTTAGTAATTTTTTTTTTTTGATGGTTACTTTGGACGCTTCCCAAGAACATGCTGATTAGGACCGTCTCGTATGGCTCAGTGAGTTTTAGATACTCCCTAGACGGATATAGACCCGGTTCACTCGCTGATCTGATAATGTACGGCGGCTTTGTTGTTGTTGTCTTGTGCGAGACACGGTGGAAAGTTTACGGAGCCTTGTTCGACGGGGAGCAAAAGAGGATCTGTGCGCGTGAGCGTGACTAATTGTATTCCTGGACTTTACTTTCAGGTATCTCGACAGGTACGAGAAGGTTCACTTCCTGGGCGAGGATGGCCAGCAGGCTGACGACGACGACGAGGACTCGAGACATCGGAAGTGGTCTGCTAGAGCGCTTCACTCGATTCCTCTCACGTACAATCATCATCAGCATAACGTTGCCGGTGAGTAGCTCATCTGGCTCCAGAGTCGTCATCGCTCCATGCTACGATCCCAAGATCCGTTTGAATTCGCCAAGTTCAGCCCACGGATAGTAGACGTCGTGTCAGTAAGGCTGCGGCGCTGTAAGCGCGTGGATCTTTTTTGAGGAAAGAAGCCATCTTTTGCCGATGACTCGAAAGGAACACGTCATTAGCATACGAATTACCTCTTCGTAACGTCGTACCACTCAGCTACCTATCAAGGAGTCGCTTGCTCAGGGTAGTAGCTGATTCGTCAGTCAAAATTATATTCGCACCTTTCACCGCAACTCGATAATTAACCAAACACGTAGGTACGACCGTGTATAGAAGATGGCGAACGCTTGCGAAAACGCAAATTCAACAGTGCAGTCAACACTGCTCGCACCAGCGTTCAGTCCAAGGAAAACAATGCCTCGGCTATCCGTTCAGTTGGTATCCGCTCGATAGAGACAGGCGCCACTGATATATGCAGACATGCATACTTACAACGTTACCTCATCCTCTGCTGTGACTTTTAGACCCGTTTTTCTTTTATGAAAGACTTCAATGTATTCGCGTTATCTTTCCTGGTACCGTGCAAGACTGCATAAGATGGGACACGGTTCGATGAGCTTGCACTTGGTTCTTTTTTTTCCATTGGACAAAGGTATTTTTTTTTAACGTTCTACGTAGTCGTTGAACCTAGTATCTTTGTGCAGATGATTAATATATTTATATTTTTGTATGTCTATATATTCATCCATGAAATATTGCTGGAGTCTCACGAGGATCCACGTTCTTCTGAGACGCAGAGAAATCTTCGTGGCGTTCACCGAGTACCAGGACACGCCGGTGAAAGGCCCCGGGGGAAGAGGCATTCGTATACGAGCTGCAAAAGTGGTGCATGTGCAACTGTATCTACGGCTCTCGGCAGCTAGTTCATTCGCTCACGGGCTGGCAGTCTGTATTGACGTGCGCGCACAGTGCCCCGCCCCCTCCCCCCCTCGAGCCACAGGGTGCGCGAGATAATTTAATGGGCAATAATCATGACATACATATACCGTCAGTGTACTCCACGGCTCGGGCCTCGACTGGGTGGCACTCGCGGGACCCACGGTCTATACTGGCGACGCATGCGCACTTGACAATCAGTGGCATCGTCTACTATGACGTTCTCTGACCTTTCATATACACCGCGACTGATCCCTGCTGTCATCAGGCTCTTCACGAAGTGCGATACTTCGTTTCCGCGTCCTCCAGGAGAGTCGTGAAGTTCAATAACTCTACCAGCGCGCCTTGTCCCGGTTGACGGTACCAGGACGTAGTTGCTGGCGAATACTTTAGTCATAGTAGAGCCAGGTTAACAAAGTCTCGAGCTTTTCAGCTGGCTAATATACATGGTTTAACCAGGTAGACGCGAAACGTTGGATAATAATGTTTATCGATTTTTATACATTATGCATACGTTGTATCTTACTTCTGGCTGATTCGTTCAGCCTGTCGCTAACTTCTGATGTAGACTATATACCCATGTGCGTCATTCTTGTCTTATTCGAATGTTTGCTCAGAGCCATACTACGTGTTCCTATACGCTCTATGGCGAAGATGAAAGATGAACCCCAACCAGAACGAGCTGGTATTGCAGGGAGACTGGGTAGCAATAATAGTCGAGAGAATGAAAGCAGGAGAAAGAGAAGGAGAGAGCGAGTCTGCTGGTAACGGAGGAGAAAGAAAGAGAGCTCACTGGGAGCCCAGGAGACAGCAGGCATGCCGACAGCCACAATCAATACGCGTTTGCGGGGATAGGTGCTCGGCCGGTTCTCGACCGACCTCTATATAACTACTATGCTGCTGCTGCTGCTGCTGCTGCTGCTGCTGCTGCCGCCGTTTTTGTTGTAACTGTAGCATTGCGCATGCGCGAATACTCTGTATACAGAAAGCAACCCCTCGATAGATTCAGATTGGATTGCGGTGTTGGATTTTGCGTCTCATCATTGGCGTTACCAGCGTAACACCACGGGCCATTTATTGGTCAGATAAACGAGAGCGCGTTGGCCCTCATTGCTTACAGGGGAAAGTTCGATTATGACGTTTAGGTTAGGAGGCTAGGCCACTAATGAGATGAGATTAAAAATTGAATTTTTACAAAAATTCTCTTTCTCGCCTCTTCGTAGCAATGACCCACATTCATATTATCGTCACTTCTTTTACTTGGACGTTTGGCACATCTTTTTTTATTTTAATTGACTGTTAAGGCGCGACACCGACAATCGATCGTGGCCAAAGGCCTTTAGGCTTCTGTGCGATTCTATTTATTTTATAATCCTCGGTTCAAACGGAACCTACCATCTTCTTGCGGTTAACGTCAGGCGCTACCGAAAGGCAGTTTTCTGAGCTTGCACCATGTTCCAATTTTGACTTTCGTATACGTTCAAACGATATTCCCCGAGTGTCATGTTATTGTAGTGAACTGTGTAATTGATTCGAACGGAAGGGAAGGATCGATAGATAATAATTGATTGTCATTATGGGATGCGTGTTAATGACACTCGAAGAGAGCTGATTGGCTGGCAAAGAGTGACCGGTTATTGACGCGTGATCCTTATCGCTTATCGATATATATCCTACGGCAAAGTGCAATAATGATCGATACGTCGTACGGGTATTGATTCTGTAATGCAATACTGTGTACACTCTGAATAATACGTTGCACCTGTCTTACGAGAGGAGTCTACCTGCACGACAGGTTTGCCGTAGAGACGTAGTGGATGACGACGACGTAAAATCATAAAATAATGCTCGTTCGATATTCTCGTAACTCATAGGAAAGATTGTTTACGCCTGAACGTGTTTTCTGAATTTTTATTTTTTTTTCTCTGTTATTTTGACGATACGTAGAATCCTATACTATTGATCGTCGAATCCCACTTCCGTTATCGCGGCGATCATCAAAGCGGTCGATTTTATCTTATCAGGGATATATAAATAACAAGTAAAATAATCCATGACGCATTCTACGCTCGTTCAGTATCCTTGTCCAGTATTTAAAAAATGTTAATTATTTTACACGATATTCCAACGAAACATGAAAATGTATGAAGTCTCCATTTAGCTTCAGGTACCATACAGATACCAATCATTTTCATGGTTCGTCAGATTGGCCAATCCTCGTCTGCGTCTAACAATGTTATTAAAGGACTACGATGGCTTCGTTCTTTCACTCTGACCAATGTCACAGTACCTTATCCTATATAAAGACAGTCTTACGTTAAGCCCGACACGCATGTAGCGTTTTCTTAGGGTTATCGATCGGTTCTTCCTTGTGTCTACGAATTAAGAAAAGAGCTCGAGGATCATCCATAAAATCGATCCGGCTCATCCGTATCTAAAGATCGTACGAGACTGGCTCAAGTAGCGTATCGATGATCGTTTGTAAATTGTAAAACTTATCCGATGACGATGATGACCCAACGAGCGTTCTCCACTATGCGTCGTAGCGCCTGAAGTGGCGCTGCCGCTACGACCGCTTCGTAGAATGCTGACCCTGACCGAGGACAACCTACTTATAGTAGCGACTGCTTTCCGAGGCGCCACGAGTTGTACGGCAGTCAGGCAGGCAGGCAGCCGCTACGCACGCGTTAACCGTCCAATCCGATCGGATCGGATCGTGTAAGCGTCGCGACGCCACGTGGCCGCCCGTCACATCCTCGGCGGCTCCACTGGCCACGTGGGAAAAGGAGTGGGAAAATTATCTACTACGAGCTCTCACTCCCCCGCCCTCGCTCGATTCTTCTCCTTACGTCAAGCGGACCGTGACCTGCCCCAACGACGATGCGCCGTCGTTGCTCTTGTCGCCTTTGTACTCCTTTCGACATCTCGAGGAAACTGACTCTGCGACCCTGGCCGATAGACAGTTTGTTAACGAGGTGACTCCGGGCCTCTCGCATCGGCCTCTTAACGTTCATGTGTCACTGCGTACGACTGGACGAATGTCTTTCGGCGTATCTTAAAACTAATGTCATTCCTGTCATCGTTGCTGAATTGTTTGTTATTTACCTAAAGATCGTTGGATCATTATTGATGCTTTTAAGCCAAGGATCAATTAGGCGATACTTTTTTGTATTTGGACATTTCTCAGGGTATTTCTCATTTCTGATCCGTCTGTTTGTGCGGCTGGGCCTTATTGCGCGTTAAATGTAAATTGTGATCTGAGCTATGAGGATGACGAGAATTATGTGCTTTAAGTAAACGAAGTGGCTGCTATAGTCTGATACATGTTTGTTTCAGAATCTCTTCGGGATTACAATGGTCTCTCGGCGGATCTGTACAAGCCGTCGAATTACGACAAGCTTGCACTGTCACTCCTGTCGCCTCTACCTAACGAGCAAGACTTCGCGATCAACGTGTGCACTCTGCTGTCTAACGAGGGCAAGCACACCCTTAGACTCGACAAATATCCCCGGCTTGTAAATATACTTTTAGCGCACGCCGGTGTCTTCGACTCGCCCGGGACACGACAGCTCTTCATTGAGGTTTACTCACGAGTCAGGAATTACTCGATTAACTCATTTTGGTCGGACGTCCTCGACTCTCAGGACGTCATTGATCTCACGGACGAGAGGAGCTTCATGAGGAAGGCGCACACTGCGCCGCACACCTTCTCCAGGAGAAAAACGTTGGAAAAGGAGAAGCAGAATAAGGCCAATGGTATACAGAATCCTGGTGCTGCTTCTATGGACATCGATGAGGTTAGATGATTGTGCATTACGTACTGAGAACCTTGTGCCGTTGAACTTCGAAGGGTAACAGTATCATTTTGTTCTTCAGATATCAATAGACTGTTCGCGACTGGAGGCGAATGGCTCCCAGCAGGATGAGAATCAAAAGGATCAGAAGCAAAACTCGATAAAGTTCGAAGACGAGGATAAGGAACTCTTCTGCGTGGGTCGAACGTTGGGCACGCAGGATCCATACGGTCAACGTGTACTGCAAATAGCGTCAATTTTACGGAATCTAAGTTTCACGCCAGAGAACGCGGTGGTCCTTGGTAGAAACAGGTGTTTTCTAAGATTCGTACTGTTGTGCGTGAGGTCCAGGTGGAGCAATTTGCATCAGCTCGGTTTTGACCTACTCGGTAACGTGGCGAGCGAGATTATCTTGAAGGAGGCTGGTGAAAGGATAACCGACGTGGTGTTGTCATGCGTGGCGAAAGGAATCGACTCCCAGGACAGGTTTATCGTTATTTCCTGTCTGGAGGTGCTTAACAAGGTTAGCCAGCAAGACAGCAACGAGGAGATCGTTACATTTGGTCTCGACGACAGTGTTTACGAGATCATATGCAGGTAAGTACCATCCTGACTACAGTGCTCCTAGTTACGTTCTTTGTGCGTAAATTAAACCCTTGTACCTCTTGTCGTTTGCTTATCAAGGTTTTTGGCTCTGAGCGACATAGCTCTTCTGGTCTATACTCTTGAGTGTCTGTACGCTTTAACATCATTGGGCGAGAGACCGTGTACGAGCGTCGCGCGGGTACGCGGAGCAATCGACACGTTGGTCGCCCTGGTTACGGTGGAGGCACAGAGTTACGGACCAAAGGCTTGTATCCTGATGCGAGTCGTCGAGACGGTATCTACTGTAACAACACCGGCGACGCATGGACAGAACGTCTCGGTCTCTGCTGCTGCGCCAGTTGCATCTGTCGCCGTGTCGGTACCGAGCGCCCCGACGACTGTGACAGCATCGCCAGCGCCAGTCAGTCCGTCTCCCTCCAGACCGACGACACCAGCTGCGACAGTGACCAAGTCTACGACGCACAGTAAGACTCGCATTTATATTGACCCTTGTGTTAATTGTAAAAATAGATACTATTTGAACTTCGCAAGGATCAAGTGCTGGTTAAGAGAACATCTTTCTGTACGACTGTTCGAGCGCTTTTCTATTATTGAGCTATGTGACCCTGGGTCATCTATCGTTCATCTCTACAAACTTAGTCAGTCGGATTTTTCTTTTATCTGTCTCTTCAGAAGCTGTGGAAACGGCTAACTCGATTCAGCAGCAACATGCGCATCAGCAGATCATTCAAGAGAATGAACAGTTCGCTCTGGGATGGCTCAGGGCTACCTTTGAGCTTGCACCAGGTGTGCGCATCGAGCAGGAGGAATTGTACAAGAAGTATTTGGGCTGCTGTACCAAGATTGGCAGAAGGGGCGTAATAGCGCCACTTCACTTTCCAAGATGTGTCAGGTAATAGAGAATCTTCTTGATTCGTAGATCTCATTGGAAATATCATATTGCACGTTACATTGATCTCTGATTTACAATGTATAATAATTTATATTCCATTGCTCTTCTCAGATCTGTCTTCGGTGGTACCGTCGGACCTAATCCAATAAAGGGTGAAACGTCGGGGAGCCAATACTACGAAGGTATCCGTGTTCGCGCGACGCCCTCACCAGTGACTTATCCCGGGCAAACTGCAATCGGCGTGAACACAACATCGATCTCGACGATCAACACAACTCCAGTAAAGGTGCTTCCCGTACAACAGCGTACAGTCAAGACCATAAGTCCTGCCCCTGATAGCACGGCCCTAGAAAATCCTGCATCCGTCGCTCAAAGGACCCCAGCCCCTGCATCTCCCATCCTGAAGGCCCAGTTGTCTGCCCCACCGAAACCATCCTCCACTCCAAATCAACCCCAGAATCCAGTCACCAAGGTTGACTCTAAAAGTCAGGTGGGTCCGAGTCCTTAGATCTCTACAACGTTTATCAATATCCTTACTTCTCTTGATACATAGTCGTAGACTCTCGTGGTGATATTTTTAAATAATACAGGCTTCTCCTAACAATAACGAGTGCAGCGATAATATCCCACGGGTCATGATATAACGGTGATGTGCATGTTAGGGATATTACTTGGGCTCACGAACATCTTGATTACCGATTAGTGACGTTGACGTACTCGCGATTTATTTGCGGATCATTAGGTGTATTATTTAAATACTTTTCTTTAAATAAGACAATTTCAAGTCTCGGTAGTACTCATTTCCGGTGCGCTTCTCCCTTGCTCGCCTTCTCTCTCTGTCTCTCACTCTCTCCTCCACCCTTGTACTCGAGTAACATCGTTCTTACGTAAGTCAGTAACTCGCTGCTACTTTGGTAATTGAATCAGCTTGTACTCGCGGTCCTATTTATTGGTAGAGCTTGGATGATTCGTATCTGCCTTACATCTGATAAACTGGAGGAGGATCGTGTAATCCAGTCGCATCAATTTAATAAGCCTGTCTAAACAAAATTGAGGTGACGTTAATATTGATTTAAAAAGAAATGCCACTCGGGTTAGACAACTGTGTGCCTAAGCGTGTAATCTGATTCTAATTTCCGGTGTTGGGCTATGGTTAAAGTGTTCACTGTACCAGTGTGTCATTAGTCATTAACATTGAGTTTTCGCAAGAGATCTAAAAAGTGAAAATTCTTCTCAGCTCTTTAGTACAGTCCTCCCTTCGTGCTTCTTGGTAACAGATCAACGTCTTAAATTCATCTTTGATTCCTCGACGAACTTCTTTTTTTTGTACGATGCCTTCACCACTAGTGCTTCGTTCATCCTTTCTTTTTGTGTCTCTCAGTAATCTTCCGGCTTCTCATTCGTCGAGGCTTCAACTTTGCCTATCCTCGCAATGCAAAAGTCTTTCTTTAGGGCTGGTAATGGCGTCTCTCTAGTATTATTAGTGTATCGTCTACCCTTATCGCTAGAGTCCTCTTGAGCATTGTTTGTGATTGGTGTGGATCAGGTGTCAGTGTCGCACCCCCACCTGAGCCAAGCGCTGCTGGCCAGTGGCTCGCAGGGCCAGCAACCACAACTACAGCAGCAGCAACCTCAGCAAGTCCAGGTAGTGACCAAGGAGGATACTCGATGTGGCACTACGTCCAGTTCCATTATTAAAAGCCTCCTGGCTACCAAGGTAACGGTCAGCGGCGACTGCATGCCCAGCGCCGCTGCGACTTGTGTGTCTGCCCCTACTGCCTGCGTAACAAACACTACCGCTAGCATCGCATCCAGCATCAGTGCCAACCAGCTAATAACCAGCAACCAGGTATCGTTGTTGTACAATAACATGAAGAAAAGTCAGAGTGTATTATTGTGATCGACCTAGACCGAATTGTTCCATAAGTGAAGAGTACTGTTCTAATAGCATAGATCTATTGAAAGAATTGGCATGATTGTTTATTTTCTCTTACATTGATTTTGCAAATTATTAAAAGAAAATTCCTTAACGACATCTATTTGGATGTGACAGAGAATCGCAGGATGAAGTATCGCAAGACTCGTTTAGGATATACATATTGCACTAGAGATGACGAGAACTCTTAATCGATTACTTGTACAGCTAAATATTATTTTTTGTAGTTGGGCTTATAACGTAGTAGTGTTTGTCCTCGTTTTTGAGAGTTGTTTTTGTATGTTTCGCCTCCGAATTATCCTGTAAACCAATCCGTCACCTTCCTACCATCGTCCAACGTTCCTTTCTCACTATTTACCGATACAATAAGCGTGATGAGTCGTTACGTAGTTTAACAGCGTGATCTGGTTCTATTTGATATGACTTTAATACGGGCACTGATAACAGTGTGATCGATACTAACCGCAGCATGTGTTATTATTTGAGAATTAACGACAAACCAGTACAAGACTCGATCGCGTCTACAATGAAATATATTGGACGTATGGCTAGACACGAGGCTGTTCTTTTCAATTGAACTTTAAGAAGAGAACGAGGTTTTGCAGTGTTTACTTATTTTTGAGACTAGCTAACATTAAAACCACGAAACGTCCCGTTTTTGAGGCAAAGATTTTTTAGACTTTTGTACTGGCACCTTAATGACATCTTTCTCATGTATTGTTCTCATTTGAAAAAGGTTGCTCAACGCCAACAACAGCAAAGGTTACTTCAGCAACAGTTGACTGGAGTCATTCAACCTGCTGCGCCTGCAGCAACACCTGCCACAGCCACAACCCCTAGAGGTCCTCCTGTTAATTCAAAGCAAAAGCCAGCTATAGCACCGATTCCTGCCAAAAAGATACAAAGGCTCAACGGAGCTAAGGTCATCGTGACTAACAATTGTGACAAGGTAAGCGTCCAAGTAATTAATGCAAGAGTTGTTGCTCGGTTGATAGGTGTAAATGAGACAATGGCTACGACCATTATAATGTTACTCATCTTTGTTTCAGACTGAAGTAAATGATAATGAAAATATGAATCAAACGGTGACATCCACAACGGTAATATCTAATTCCACGGAGAATCACATGTCCTCGACGATAAAGGTCTGTCGGCCGCCACCGTTGGCGCCGTTGAGTGCGGGAAATAAAATAAATCAACGGACGGTTTGTACGCCAATCGCTGAGGATTCGGACTCTACGAACAATTCCCTAGCGTCTAGCAGTGGTATCGGTGGAAGTAGAGATTGTTCTGGTGTCGGTGCCGAGGAGGAGAATTCACTAACTAGTTTCGAAGGGATTCTCTTGAATGGTGCACCGAGTAATTTGGACATCGACGCCCAGGACGACGGCTCGTCGAAGGACTCGTCGAGTTTGAGCTCCAAGGAGAAACCGGTTCAGAGTATGATGCTGGCTGATCTTCTTGAGAAGAAAGTCGACAAGGAACCGATAATGAACGGCGTGTTGGGTAAGAACTCTGTGAACGAAAAGGGTATGGATCTAGTGGAGAATCATATTGAAAAGGTGCTGAAGGAATCTCCAACGGAAATAAAGATTAAATCCGAGATGGAGGATAACAGCGTGATGCAGACAGAAGTGTCTGAGGATACGTTGATAGAGGCTCCAAGGGGTATGAAGAGGACAGCTAGTGAATCTGATGAGGTCGATGCTAAGAAGCCAAAGTATTCGAATGGCACGACGTCGCCGGATCCCGCCGTGGACTCTACCACGGCCGAATCTACGGTATCCAGCTTGAAGTCCGAGGATCAGGATGACGATAAGGATAGCGAGAAGGCTACTGTCTCGTCAACAGCCGCGAATCTTTATGCTGCTCTGGCAGCAGACTGTATAGAAGATGAAACGGATCTCGATGAGCAAGTTGCTGTGAACAAGGAGGAACCTCCGGTGGTAATAAAGGAGGAACCACCTACGTTTATTGCGCAAGTAGAGCAGCAACAGCAACAACACCAGCAGCAGCAACATCAACACCATCAGCAACAGCATCAACATCAGCAACAGCACCAGCAACAGCTAATAGTAGCAGCCCCAAGGCAGATAGTAGTGCAACAGGCCCTACAACCGAACAACCAAGTAATCATTCCAACAGCACCAGTGAAGGGTAGACAACCCCAACCGCAACCACAGGTATTACTCCAACAAAGTGCCGGGGGACAATTGCAATACGTCGTATCCGGTGGTGTTCCCGGACAGAATTACGTTCTTGCGCAGCCGCAGACGGCGCTCGTGCAAGGACAAGCACAGACGGTACTCGTCGCTCAAACGACCCAACAACAGGGAACTGGCGCGAAGACCATCATCATTCTACAACCACAGTCAGCCGCACAACCCAGCCCCCAGAAGATGGTCGCAGTCACACCCCAGGGTCAACAAGTTGTCGTGACGCAAGTCCAACGACCCATTCTACAGAGTCCCGCCCTGGGGAACATACCGCCGCCATTGGTACCGACCTCGGCGACGATACCACAGACTTCCATTATAGTGAATAGTTCGGTAGCACAAACCAATCCAAACACGGTGACAGTTACGATCCCTGCAATGGCACACCAGAGTTCCGTTACTACCAGTGTACCATCCAGGGTGGTTACGCCTACTCCTGCATCCACACCTCCGCCTACCAGACCTACCACCCCTCATCAGGCAGCTGCCACGCATGGGCTCAACGTCAAGCAACAACCGATCAAGGTCATGAAGACAGTGAACTCGTCGATGTCCATGGAGCTGGAATCGAAGCCTTCAACGAGTCAGCAGACAGCGGAATCCAAGACGATCACCATTAAAATCGACCCTAACGCATTCTTGTGCGAGTGGCGTGGATGTCTCAGGTGATTCATACATTCTCAGTTCCCAGTAGTGAATGATTAATACTGATGGATAATGACCCACGACAGTGCTAAACGTATGTGCAACTTTTTTTTTATGTTAAAGGCAATTCAAAACCGCTCACGAAGTTTACCTCCACGTATGCGAGGCTCACTGTCCTACCGGTGGTGAAGAGATTTTGTGCTTGTGGGCCAGTTGCGACGGTCTCAAGAGACGCAGGTTTTCTTTGATGACTCATCTTTACGATAGGCACTGTAATTCCGAGGTAAAGACAGATTTTTCTGGTCTCTCGTGCACCTGATCCCTGCGCTCGTACACGCCGATTAATATCGTGACGTTCTATGCTTGCCGTGTAGATTATGTCTGTGAGGAGGAAGCAGCTGACGGTCACCGGAAAGACGGAGATCTCGACGTCGACTCCCCCGACGCCACATCATCCGGGTTACGCGCCTAATGCAGCATTCCATGCTATAAAAAGGCATGCCTTGGAATTTGTCAATCCTAAGGAACTAATGGTAAGTCCTCGAAATCTGTCGATCTTCGCCATTGTTTACCCAGGACTCTGTACGATAATAATAATTCATCTGCGACACGTAGCTATGACTTTCTCCGCAGTCCTCTTCGTAGAAATTGTCACGCCACGCTTTAACATCACTCTGGTCGTCATAATCTTGATCAAACGCTTCTGGACTGTTTCCAAGGCGACGACCGTGTTGCAAACGTCTGGAGGTTATCGCGACACCAAGGAAAAGCAATAACAATATTTATAGAATGAGGATGTGAGTGTGGCGTTGGAGCGTTTAAAAGGGTCAATCGACGATTGATAAAAAAAATTACGTAATTTACTCATTTGTCTAAATGATCTCATCTACGTAGACGACTGTGAACTTTTGATCGCTACCTCGTTTCTACGGTCCTACTGTGTAATGTCAGGAGTGTAGATAATAAGATTTTGTTGTAAGTTCGTGACTCGAAAACGACACTGAACACCTGAGGGGATTCCTTTAGACATCCAGATACTCTCTATGTGTTTTTAAACAAAAAAAAAAACAAACACCCTTTACTGCGTCTTTACTGTGAACTTAACCGAATTTCTTGTTCTCCTTGGCGAAGCAGCAGAGGCCAACCAAGCCCGCTGCAGCCACCTCAAGCTCTTCTTCCCCCAGACCTGGGCAAAATCCTCCGCCAGAACAGGTAAACACGAGTTCAGAACAATCCGAAAGGAAGTCACGACACCACAGCCACAGCTCCTGTGCGCTGCGCTGCCGCCTCGTTTTCTTTTCTCTTTTTTTTTTGTCTCTGCTTTATCTCCTCTGTCCTCGCACCATTTTTATTGTCTTCCTCTCTTAATTGTTTACTACTCAATTACCCCAGCATGTCTCTTTCATTTTATTGTTGTCTCCATTTTGTAGCTAGTCATCGCTGTAACCTATAAATTTGTGTTTGTTTCCTTAAGTCTGAGGTGTTACACGCGCTGGCCCAAGGGCTACAAGTGTCGCTGCGATTTTTTTTAAATTTTATTTGAATTAACTCTACACGACCTAAGTCAATGGGCTCGCTTCTTATGAACCACTGCTCTACCTTTATAGGAGCTGAAATAAATTTTATTAGTAATGTCATAAGATTACAAAGAGAACAACGATATAGATAATAAATTATAGCATAGATACTTGGTACGACGTGCAGTACCATTCTTAATGCTTTTAATTATAAGACTGGACGTGTAGAATTAGAAACTGAAATATGGCCTCAATTCAGCTAGAACGAGCAAACAGTTTAGCAGTGTTCGCAAGGAGGAATATGTTCTGTATTGTCTGCTTATACTTTTTTTTGCAATTTCATTTGACTTATTTAGATAAATGTAATTGCTGTAGTAAGTTGATAGCGTACTCTCATCATGATATCATTTGGCATGCCCTGACGTAACTAATTTTGCACTAAACTTTGTCATAAGCTATCCGGATTGAAAGGAAAAAAGAATATTTACCTTGATCGAAGACACTCAGACTCTACAAAGAGAAACAGTGTTTTGCACGTTATTTTTTTTCTCATACTTTAGTCATATTTTTCCATGCCAAGATACAAGCATATAATAGCATTCATGGGGCACGATACAAAATTACATATCAAGAAGTCGAAGAAAGCTTAAAAAGGAGTAGATTAGAATTTAAAAGAAAAATACCTTTCAACAAGGTTTTTATTGATATGGCAAAGTAATCTTGTCCAAGTATATAATGTTGGCGCGTGACAGCAGTTTGCAAGTTTTGTATAATATTTTTTGTTACTGCCATATTTATTTTCAGTACTATAAAACAGCTCTTGTGTTTGTCGATAAAGATAATTGTTTTTCTTTTACAGGATGACAACGAAGGTCCGGTGACCAAAAGTATTCGCCTGACGGCAGCTCTTATTCTCAGAAACCTAGTCATATACTCCGCACACGGTAGAAGGTGAGTTTCGTGCTTGAGAAGTTTCTTTAAAGCATTAGGCAAAAAGAAAGGTAAAAGAGACAAATATTCCCTGTGTAGTTTTTTGGTATTTATCGTTATCTTACACTTTGCTCTCTTTCTCAGGCATCTTAGGGCGTACGAGCCCCATCTGGCTGGTGTGGCATTAAGTAATGTCGAATCGTCCAGAACAATCGCTCAGGTCCTGTACGACATGAATGATCAGAGCAATAGCAGTCACAGGTGACCTCTTGAACCTGGCCTCTAAGGAAAACAAGCTTTTTAAACTTGCGAGCAGCGATCAACTTGAACATTACGAGTTCTAGTGTAAAAGTGTGAGGCTGATAGTTGCAACAAGAGATGATGATGACGACGACGACGAGTCTGCAACGGAGCCGTCGTTGTTGTGTGCATCGATGGTTGTCGACTCTGAAGAAGAATTTCAAACATGAAGTAATGTGAGAACGACAATGTAAAAACGTGCGTTGGATGGACAAGGAACGAAGAACAGAGAGGAGAACTGCAAGGGAACAGGAACAGGAATAATGAGGGTGAATTTGTGTACCTGCGCGTGCACGCGCCTGTCGTGTGTGTGTGTGTGTGTGTGTGCGTACATGTGGATACTCCTGATAATTCGTGTACACGTGGCAGAAGTCGTGGATGAAACAGGAAGACGCAGCAATGTTCCGTATAAGAATAATAATAAAGAGGCCTATAAACTTACTAGGCAAACACCATTGCCAATTTAGAGATAAAATAATAAAACGATTAACGAAAAACCTAGTGACGTGAAAACAAAGACCATAGCTGAAGTGATCCAGAACAGTGATAACGAACGAGATAATATTTCAGATTTAATATTAATATTTATTTTCTCAATCAAGAAGCGAAAGAAATGTTTTTAGTAAACGTGTACAAACAAACAAAAAAATGATTGAAGACGCAGAGTTGGAAGGTGTAGAAGGAGGAAGAGGGAAGAAAAGTGGGTTTGAAGGACGAGGAAAAAATACTTTATGGACGTTATAGTTAATTGTAATCATTATTATTATTAATTATTAATATTATTACTACTGTCATCATTGTAAGAACTATATTTCTTTTTTTCTTTTTTCTTTTTTTTTTTTTTTTAATAAGTCATCACGAATCTAGAATGTAAAGAAACTTTTTATCGAATGTATTTGTTAGGAATCTATAATTTGTCGCTTATTAATTGCATATTGCAATTACATGGCTATATTATTGTCTCTCTTTGTTTCATTATTGATTTATTCATAATGTCGAAAGTTACTAAAGATATCGAGACACACCTACTGTCACGCGAGATACCACACACGACTGCACGCACCATGTACACGGACGAATTAGTCGCGGGCGAATTAAACTTCGTCGTTGAGAAAAGTATTTGAAAATTGTACCGGAAGCTCCACGCAATGCCTAACGTTAGCGCGAATTCTCAAAGTAGAAAAGACCGTGCATAAAAAGTCCTATCGAGTAGCGGTACGCCTTTTCTTTAAGGTCGACAAAGTGGGCTGGGGTAATATTCAACAGAAATTCAAATATGTCCACATACACATACATACATACACAGACAGACAGACACAGACACACAACACGCACGCACGCACGCACGCGCGTGCGCGCGCGCGCGCGCACGCCTGTCGTATTAATTTATGTACAGACCTATCAAAAAGTGTTACACAGAGATACTTCTCCACGTCTCGCGCATTAAGCAATGACTCCTCGACGTAGACCCATTGACGTTGAGGTCGGGTAACAAAAGAGTGACCTTAGTATTTCCTGAATTGAAAGGATCAAATGCGGATGCTGTGACAGTCGATAGAGAAATCTCGAGAATCTCGACATATCCTCCATCCATACGTATATATATTTTCTATGACCGATTATGCCGTCTTCTCGAGTTTCGTACGAAAATCAAGCAACGAAAAAACGCCCTGGTCCATGACCTTCCCGTTGCTACTCCGACCTCGAATTTATTGCGTTTAACCCGTAGCTAATTTTCTTTTCATTTCTATTCTTTTTTTTTTTTTTTAAGAGAAAAAGGACCTGCGCTGTCTCGCCTCCGGGAATCTAAATACATTTGTCTTTTTTTGTTTATCCAGTTTTCATTCTACTATTCTCCTAGCTACGTACTTGTCTTAAAAACTCGTCGTGTTCTTTTCCGCTGCGTAGAAACGCTCGTTCTTTCTCATTGACGATTAACGAAAATTGTCCATTCGACCGAATTAATCATCGATTGAGTCCATTGACAATAAGGTGCGTTTCCAATGTCGAACGATCAAACAGTTGTTACAATTATTTCCATGGAATTGTCTCTTCACGCCTTTGTTTAAATTACTGCGACCTTATTGGTATATCATTGTCTCATGTTGGCGGCATTGTCGACAACAGTAATTAGTTATGATAGATCCGGTTCAATTTTGTGTAACTGAATATTCCTGTGGGACGAAGGGAAGCACGATGCAATTTATGTCAAAGCGTTTTTACTATATATCCTTATGTTCACTATGGGAGAAAGGTGGAAAGAAAATAAGTATATGAAATATAGAATGAAAGACAGTGAGAGAATTATTTTCGTTATGTTCATTTTAATAATGTCAGACATCCTATTAATTAGGTGGGAACTGTTAGTTTGCATTTACGTTTATTATTAATTAACAGAGACGAATCCCGCGGCGAACGGTAAGCCAATCACGACGTTAAGATTATATATATATATATATATATATAATTATTAATTTTTAATCAATTATAAATACTTGTAAATATTGCCTGTATTTCACTCACGATGTTACACGCAAAACGGAAGCTCTGTATACATTTTTCTGGAGAAGTTTCGTTAGGTTTGAACGTCATTGAGGGAAAATGAATAAGTAAAAAAATGGACACGAGTTATCGGACACTTATAAATACGTCTAGAGATATGCGTCTACACACGTACATACATACATGCACACACACGTACTACAAGCTGAACTAAAGTTTTCTGTATTATAATAGATTATGACAAGACGTAGAAGTTGCAAGGAAAACGGATTTTTGTAATTATTTAAATCGTGACGATGCGGAAGTTTAATAAGGCTGGGTCAGTATTAACGAGCAGCCGATTAAGAATAACTAAGGACATAAAGTATAATAATAATGGACCCCGTGCGAGCCTCTATTATGTATTTTATATTTATATATATATATTTACATGTATACCAGTACCATATTACAACGTATACGTATATATGTATATATGTATATTTAAACAAAAAAAGAAGTTTAATAGCTGAAACCGTTTAGGAGGACGAAAATCTTGCAAGAGGCTTTTTATTTTTATTATTTGTAATTACTTAGTTTAAATGTTCAACGTTTGGTACGATCATGAGAGGATTAAATAAAGAGCTCTGTAAAGGAACGAAGCGGTGATGTAATAAATGACTAAAGGAAGAATACAGAAAGAGAAGAAAAAATGGGAGAGAGAGAGAGAATTTTGAAAAATCAATCAAATTGATAGCGGAATGCATGTCAGTGAATGGTTTATCATTCCAGCGTCAGCGCGACGCGTGAGTGCGAGAGAGAGTGAGAGAGATAATGATAACACGCTTTAGAGTGTAAACCGATCAAAAAGAAACAGGATTCACTGTCGATGAAAAGAGAGACACTTGCAATCGAGCGATCGTCCACACTCCAGTCATCGCCACATTGTCATCACTTGTCACATTGTTCACCCTAGGCATACGTATATTACGAGAAGAAAAAAAAGAAAGAAAGCTAAACAAGCAACTTTAATATAACAATTATATCATATATTTTTCATGTGCTTTGTCTTGATTTTTTTGAGCTCCGGTCGATGAATCTAATTAACGCCAGACCTTGAACTGTTGTTTGATTATGTTTCTCTTGTGGGAGAAAAGCGTGTGTTAGGCGTTTAGGGAGAAACGATAAGAATTGTTTGAATTTCTTTGGTATAAATCAACAACCCCGGTATACAGTACAAAAAGTATTTATTGCGTTATCGAAATACAAGGATTGGTGTAAAAAATTATTATTGGAGGGTATTAAGATTTACGGCTTAAGAATAAGATTAATCCTAGTGCGTTTAAGAATTATTGTTTGTCCCTTGTGCTTTCGTTGGATAGAAAATCCTGGAAAGTCAGATCCACACGTATTTAAGAACTCTGCTCGTACAATGAACTGCTGTCAGAATATGAATCCTCGAACGTATCAAAGATCTCGAATGATCCTGTATGGTGTTGTAAATTTTTGAATGGATCTATCTGCGATCTTGAATAATCTGATCTCGATTGGAATTTGTCTGCTTGGTTAGAATTATATAGGTTTAACAAACGTCGCTCAGACTCCAGCTTTGCCATGTGTTCCTGTAAGCTATTGCGAGATGCACCAGACTTTGATTTATCTGCTCCATAATCCATTGACGTTAACTCTCTCTCAGAATCTGATTTGCCTGGTTGAACTTTACTTAAAGAAAATGGAGTTCCTTGATATCTTGTGGTAGCTGTGTAAGTCATGTGATTGATGCCTGCTTGATCCTTTGTGAGTAACTTCACCAAGTCATTCATAGGCAAACGTCGTGATGACCTTTTGGATAAATTTTGACTTAACGTTTCTAACTCTGTGCCATTGGTTTTATCCTTGCTCGGTGATTCCTTACTTTTCTCTTGTGTCTGAGGGATGACTTTCACGCGATGCCTGTTACGTTCCTTTTGATCTTTTTCAGAAAGAGTATTGATCTTGGACCTTTTATTTGGTTGTAGTTTTTTCAATGTAAATGGCCTGGTGTCACGGTATTCTTGTTTCTTATTGTCCGTCGAGTCTACGTACACTGCATTGCTTAAAGTTTGGGTACAATTATCTACAGTGCATTCCATTTGCTGTTTATTTCTGTACAAAGATTTAACCGGTTTGTAAACTGGCAGTGCAGCCATAGGTTTTTTAATGAGTTTTGGTCCAACTTTTGGTCTTTTTAATTTAAATGGTCCAGTGCCACTCGATAGTCTTTTCACTCGAATAACTTTTTCAGAAATATTCTTCTCTGTACTTCTTGTAGAATTAATACCGGATGAAAGTGCAGGAGGTACACGGGATTCCTGGGTAGGGTTGAATTTCTTGACTTCTCTAGTTGTCTGTTCCTGCGGGACATTTTGTACAATTTTTTCTAAGCCTTCTGATACTTCTCTCCGTCCTTCCGGATTTCTTAAAGACACTCGGCTGCTTACAGGACTCGTATTGCGTTGCTGAACTTCGTTGCTGCGACTTGAAGTAATTTCTTGTCTTATGTCAGTAGAGCAACATGATGTTGCTGCTATTATTTGAGAATTAGACGATTGGGTGCAAGCAGCTACTGGTAAATTGTAGTCTTTAGTTATCTCAGTGTTTTTACAATTTTCATCCTTTTTCATAATTGCTCTTTGAAAGGAGCTGTCGCTCGCCGTTAATTTTTCTCTGACACAGCCTGTAGAGGCCACTGGTGATTTACTTCCAAACTCTTCCTTCTCTCCTCTCTTATCACTCTTAGTTATACTAATCGGAGAGTCAACAGTATTAATACCATACTCTCTGTATTCTTTACGTTTTATCATGTCTCTAGACATTATTGGTGATCGTAAATAATTTTTTGACTTCGTAATAACGAATACTGGTCTTTTGTGCTTTGATCTCAATAATGATACTGGATTGGTTTTATGATTTGTTATAATATTTTCATTATTTCTCTCCACTGTTGATTCAATCATTCGATCTGCGTTTCTACCAATTGCCATAGAAGATATACTACTCTTCCCATACTCTATTCCTTCTGATACTTCCGGTTGCCCGCAACAGGATTCTACGGCTTTGTCATTCGGTTCAGAATTCGAATCTTCTTTCACCTGCTGGAAAGTAGAAGTGGCTCTTGGGTTCCAAGTAGATACAGATGTTGTTTTAGTACCAGATGAAGATGGACCAAATGAAGTTGACGGTGATTTACCCGACGTGGAAGTCCCAGGGTAAACTGAATTTGAAGTACAATCCTGAGTAGTAGAATTATTATCATCAGTCTCCTGGGAATGTTTGGTCCAGGTAATTTTAGATACTGGATATTTGTCAGGTTGCTTAGTAGTATTCCTTGTTGATAATGTATCAGTAACGTTAACCATTGATGATTTATTCTTCATGATATCATTCATTGCAGCTAATTGTCTCTCTAAGCTACGTGTATGCTCCTTAATTTCTGTTAGCATTCTAATGAAGTCTGGTTTGGTTAAATCTAATGCAGTAATACTATCAATATTCCCTGATAACATAAGACTTTCAGTCTTGTTAGAGTTTCTACCGACTTCAGTCTTTGCTTCTTGAGTGTCCGTCCTTGATCTTAATTTTTTTATTTCGTCCAGTGCACTTTTGAATAACGCTACAACATCGTCTGTGAGACTGGTATCCGGTTCTAAGATCGTCGATGTCATTGGTATTAACTTGTTAGCTCTTATACAGGAATTACTCATTGATTGTATTCCGTGAGTATCCTCAGATAAATGCACCTTAGTACCATCACTTTTTAACGATTCCTCCGTTTTCTGGGTCTCTGATGTATTATAGCCAGACGTATCATCCTGTACGTTTATAAAACAGTCTCTGTGATCGTGATTATTATCTACCGTGTTATTCCCGTCGTCGGTACTCGCCGTTGTTTCATGAGAAATATACTGAGGCCACAAATCTTTCTCATGACAGTTGCATCTGTCATTCATTCGTAATGCTGAAGGTACTCTAAGTATTTCTTCTTGTGTTAAAATATTGTTGATACCACAAGGTGTCACGTGGGGACCTGTACAAAAGCAAAGCTTTGACAAGTCCTTGTCTAAGGTGAAGGTCTGCTTGTAAATTGGTTCTTTTATCATTTCCCTCCCCGATTGTCTGTTTGGATTAGTGGTAATTTCTAAATGCGATGCTTTTGTGTGTCCGCCGGAAGTTGACGTCTCAGTATCCGTTTCGCGCTGGCACGCAAATCGTGTCCCGCGAGTTTCACTCTGTGTTAAGTTAGTATCAGTATTTTTCTGTGAAGCCGACCTGTTGGTATGCGGACTCGTCGTGGAGGAGACTTTTGACGATTTACGTGGCTTCAGGATATTTATACTCTTGTCGCTGTCTGTCTTCAAACTACGAATGGTATGTTTTATCCTCTCTGAGAGTTTTTGTTTCTTTTTATTCTTCTTATCGCGTCCCCTTGTCAGACTATCGTTGGAAGGATTCACTAACCCTCTCTCAATTCTTTCCTCAGAATATGTAACGTCTTTCAGAGTTAGGCTAGGCTTAAATAATGAAATCGGTTCATCGCTAGTCTTAATCGTTATTCTTTTTCCCATTGTTGGTATGTTCATTTCCTTAATTTCTGGATACTGTATAGAGATGCTTGTACTGTTTACTGGCTTCAAGTTAGACTTAGCTTGACTAGAGGCAGATAGTACGTTGCTAGGATAGTACGTGTTTATAGCGCCCCGCTGGAGTAGAGGTCCTCTCGAGTCTCCAGGAGTTTGGTCCAATGAATGATTAGCATCTTCTACAGGAGTCATGTCAGCTATTGGTAATCTCGTAGCTTTTTCAAATGATTCTTCCTTCATAAATATTTTATCCGAGCCAAGATGATCAGAAGATACTCTTTGACGATTTTGATAGCGTTGAGCTTGATTAGAATCCAGTGCACTCTCATATTTTCTATTATTTGACTGTGGTATCGTATCCGGATACAAGATTATTTTAACACACGGTGTTTCGTCGTTCTTGAATTGAAAATACGCGTTGTTGCACGTTTCATTACCATTTTGTATGCATTTGTGTACTGGCGCCACGGCAGCCCAGGCAGGACTCATGGAAAATCTATTTGTTCTGTATGCTTCGCTCTTGGTGCATCTTGTCGAATCTAAGTCATCAGTCTTGCTGGATAGTCTATATTAATGAATGACAATTCATTATTAAGTTTCCATTCTATATAACTACATTGAAATCTACGTTAAAGCTATCCGGTGTTGAGTTAAGTGATCTGCAAAAGAAAAGATACAAATTTTATTAGAATCCTCGTGTCTGATTAAGACACAAAAATGACAGTAGACAGTTGAACAGTGGGACTAAAGTATATTCTTCAAAAATACACTAATACCGTGGTACACAAAAGGACACTAAAAAAAGAAACGTACGCTACTCTAGAGTAAGATGAATTAGAATGGGTATAAGAGTATCAAAGGAATTTTCTATATAAATGTAATAGCAGAGTGTGGCTGGTCTAGCGGGAACTGGTGGATTTGTTTGAGCAACAGGAATTCTCATACAGGGACGATGGTGATCCATGAGAACACTGAAGAACATAAGTTGTAGACAATCTATTTGGCAGCCCGCTACAGAGAGTAGTTCTCGCAGAAGGTGTATTGCACTGGGTGTTAAAGGACTGTATAGTTTTCTTATCGCATGGCGACTGAGTTCTGGCCGTGTTTGATGAAGTGATGCACTTTGGAATCGCGCTGTACGGTTTCTTCAGCCAGTCTGGTTGCCTGGCAGAGTTTTTTAATTGTGTAACAGAATATCAAAATTGATCATTGAGGACTAATTAAGTCTCTCTTACTGCCAAAACTACCTTTGACCTCGTCCGTTACATTCGTTAATTATTCTAACATCCGCACGTGGCGCTGCTTGGGAAACATCAGCAGGACTAGTAGAATTTGCATGCTGGGGACAATTATACTGGGTGCATGCTTGAGTATTTCTGCATGATACAGTAATAAAGGTTCTTATAAACGGTTCTAGAAATCTTGATGACTCTAGGGGTGGCTTTAACATGGGTCTGAGAGTTATTATATGGATAATGGGTTATAGTGGTTTTACCGTCGACTTTCTTCCTCCTTTCTGGCACGGTCGAATCTCTCGTTGGTCATTTGTCTACGAAGCTCACTGATCTGCTTGCTGTACTCTGCTGCCTGGTTTTGGTAGCGTCTCAATTCGCTGGATTCGTTGCTCCTTTAAGGATTAAGAGACAAAAGTGCAGAGCTGAATAATAGACATTTTTTTAGATTCGCCTTTACAGAGGATTCAGAAAACAAGTCTTACAATTTTGTTTGAAGTTCCGTAATCTTTTGCTTTAATCTTGTCATTTCACTCTGCAATTCCTGATTGGTCGCTTGGGTATTCATGGATTCTTGTCGAGCTTGAGATAAAAGTGTTTCCAATCTATCCACAGCTGCATGGTCACGTTCTATTTGGTCCTGAACCATATTCTGCTCGGCTTTCAATCTCGTCAGTTGTGCCTCACACTGATCCATACAGAAACAATGTGATGTTGGTATTTGATTGATTTATTAATGATTTATTAATAATACCTGTGCTTTCATGGCGTCCTTGTCACCGATTTGCTTCAGTAGAGTCTCTTTCTGTTGATCTAACTGAACGCATAAATCTCGAACTGCATTTAGATCAGCCTCTGCCCTTTTCCTTTGCTCCCCTTGTTGCCGTAATTGAGTTTCCATGCTGGCGACATTCTGTGTCAATTCAGCGATCTACGAATATAATAATCAGAGTGGCGAATTAAAATCTCTCCTCGTAGACTTGAGTAATCATAACTTTAATTCCTTGTTGGTTTGTTCTCCCACTCGAATTTCTAGGCGCACAAGATGCTTGCACAGATATTACGAATTAATTAACAAAAAATACCTGAGTCTCATAGCCTCTAATTAAACAGTCCCTATCAGCTAATTGTCGTTCCAAATCAAGCAGTCGGTCGCGGGCTGACTGAAGCGCACCTCGGGCTTCTGCCGCTTCGGACTCCAAGCTGTGATTATTGTTTTCCAAAACAGTAGCTTCCAGACTGAGACTTCTGAAATGATTCAGCATCTCTGTTCTCTCGTTTTCCTAAAATCAATCATCAGCACAGGACGCTTTACAATGATCTCAGTCTCTTCTCTGTGTATTGAAATATGACAGTACTTTTCTATTGAGAAGATCCTCAGCGCGCCGAACTTCACTGACGTAGGTCTGCAATTGTCTCTTTAGGTCGTAGGATTCGCCTCGCGAGGCTTCAAGCTCCATCTGCAGATTCCGCACCTCACATGTTACAGATGCCAGATCATCCTGTAGTCGTCTATTCTCTTGAATAGCATTTTCACGATCTGCTGATGCATTAGCCAGTTGTCTCTGAAGATTCTCCATCTCCAGATGCATTCCTCGCAATTGTCGTTCCTGTTCTGCACTCTGCTCCAGACACAATCTGCAAGTATTATAAACATCAATTCCTCAGGCTATTGCACATTGACTCTTAGGAATGATACAGCCAAAGGCTATCAATATCATGAAATTGATGACACTCCAAGTGAAAGTATCTTTTTTGCATCTATCCCATTGCTATACATATATCGTGTGAATCATTATATTGCCACGTAGCCTACACATTAGCACGAATTATCTCATTTTCCTTCCACGAAATTCAACTGGAATTGAGGACACCTCCTGTCTTATAATTCTGTCGTAAGAATTCTTATAGCTTCTACTATTTAGTCATGTCTTGTCATGACAAAGTATAATGTACAAAACATATCCACTTTCGTGACCTCAAGACTCAACGATTATCACAGTTTGCTAATGAAATAATTGAGGATAAAAAATCTAATGACAGCGTGCACCACGTGGGCAATACAAATTAACTGTATGCCAAACAAGTACATAATGGATATTGTAATTTTCATCGATTCACGTGTTACGTAAGTTCGTCCTTATGTATAAACGAGTTCCTACGTAAACGTATGCGGAGCACGTGCATCCTTAATGACGAAAGTCAACATCATCAACGAGGACAAGGGCAACAGATACGTTTATATGAATGAGGTCGATTTAGAAACGTATCGCAAATTATTTGAGATTTTAATTACAAGTATCAAAAATAAAATTTTAATCATAACTATCGAAAATAATTTATGAAAATCTATGCTGCTAGTTAGTACCAAACAGAGCATCTTCTTTGGAAGAGTTTCCGGAAATCAGAAAGGACTGTCTCCGAAGAAGAAATTGAAACGAAACGAGTGTTTTTATAATTTCTTCCAGGATCATCAAACTGTATTAAAGGATTCACTACGGTTATTCGCTATTTGATTTTACGGTACGATTATACGAACCGGTTACGTCCTCAGGGTTATTACGTAACACACAAATCGATTATTGAGAACGATCAAGAGAAGGAGCCAGATAGTAAAGCCGGCTTCCAACGGTAAGACTCCTATAGACTTTCACTCGCTCCTTGTTAGCCACAGCCTCAGATGGCGAAGAAGCTTGGTGTCGATCTTCCATAGGAAAGTGAAAATGTACGAAGCAAAGTTTCGTGTTACATGGTAGCGTTAACAAAACTGGTTCCAGGCACGGATCATCAGTATCTTTCGACGCGTCTTAGTATCTCAATGATGATTACAGATGACCAGAAAAATTTAGAGAATTTTTAGACGACAAATCCACCGGAAGGTGATCCAAGGACGAAGATTAGAACTCTCGTTGAGCCATTTTGAGTTTTGCGACTTGTGATCCTGTAATTAGAAATAGTTGGACTGTGCATAATGGCAGAGTTATTAAAAAAAGACAATCGAGGTAAAAGTTCCTTCCTGTACGTTATTGTCATATGCGATGTTGGCTGCGTGGGTTCTGCATGCGACGCTCTTGCGGAAGTTGGGTTTTTATTCACTTCCTCGGTGTGTCCATTATCTTTTTATCACCATATACTAAGCATTGTGCTATTTCCTGATGACCCGATATTATACTCTTGATTGTATGTTGCAATAGTTTCTCTGCTCTCGTCCGAAGTCAATCAAAATCGATTAAAATTTCTTTTTATATCACGAACGTCTTAAGCATCTTGAATCCATGTGTTCTCGAGAGTCTCGTGGATGCTAGGAAAGAATAGACGGACGAGAGGAGATAGAACATTTTTAAAAACATATCACGTTCACAAGTGCGCGATGTCTTTTTTACTTTCACGGTCGCTCCTCAGGGTCACTGCGTAATGCTTTCTTGTTGGACATGTCACTTTGCAAGAATAGTTACGTTTCACTGGCTTACCTAGGAATTCCATTGCATTATTTTTTCCTCCGCATTGAAGCTGGTTTGTTGAACTGACAAGGAAACTCTATACAATATCCAAAATTCATTAACCAGCTGATATTTTTCACGAGATATTTTCTTTCAGTACGACGATTTACGTTACATCTCATTTTCAGATACGTAGTTGCATCTTAACCTTTTTCTCGTGGCAGTTGGAACGCGTCCATGAATGAGTCAGAGTGCATCGCCCTGAGATACCTGCTTCTCTTTATTATTCTTCTTCTCGATTGCTTCACCACAAATCTTCTACGGTTTTAAAAGTCTACCCAACGCCAACGTGTGTGCATGTACCTCTTTGCTACCCCGTTGGTTCATCTCCATACCGTTATGCAAAGGTGTCTCGTAGGTTATATTTACGAAGCTAGGAGGATATCGATTCGTAGCTCGAGAATCGTTACGATATTAGGATCGAGCTTTTGGCGCGGAGAATGAACAATTTAATGGCTGCTTCGACACGGATATCACTGATTTGAATTTTCTATACAAGAGTTTTGTTAAGGTTAATCGTGTCATTGGCACTGAGACTTTTTCTATGCTGGTTCTAGGCTGCTACCTCCAGGCTGAACCGGAACTGTAACGCGAATTGTTCAAGTGATCTTTGTGTTCAAGGACGATATCAATTCTGTCATTAGAGTAATGTAATTTATTCATAACAATGAAGTGACTGCCCGGTATATTTCTTTGCAATTGTAATGTGACTCTCTGACTGATTTGATATTCTTATCTTTACAAGGATTATGCATCATTTCGGTGGTTGACCATTTACTGAGACAGAAACGGATGTTTTAAAAGAATGAAAGAGGAGCTACAAAATGGCACTGATGTTTTACATCACCTTTAAAAGGAATGCTGAACGCGTTGGTTGTAACCAGGATGCGCCCTCAGGCAAATTTCAGATTATGCAATGTCAAGTCGATGGAAATTTCAGAAGGTACTGACTAGGCGGAACTTATAAAATTATAACCTGAAATTTTCAGAAGAGTTAAATGTCACAATTTATTAATTCACTAAAATATGTGCGTTTTAGGATACTGGTATTATTATTCCAAGTACAGTCGTGTTATCTACGAGATATATTTCACGTTCTCAAATCATTATGGAATTTTGCTCCCTCATATGAATTGACAATAGAACATTGTTGGACGCCCACAAAGTGCTCGGGAGTCTGCCTACGCAAAGACTTATGGATTTCTATATGCATGCACAGAGGATAAGGTAGACGACTGTTTTATTTTATTAAATCAGGATTCTCATAACCTCGTCAAGCATTACCAGAATTATTTATATCTTCTTAGATTCGATTGCATATTGCTACACAAGTGGATAGAGAAAAGGAGTCAAGGTCCGTTCTGGTAACGGTATTCCTACACATCCTAGTTGTTAAGGTTACATGAAAAACCCAACATTGATCGTATAGAGCAGAGAGGTCATATTGCAGTACCGGTCATTGAAAGAAAGAAGGAAGAATTCCTTTCTGTACTCTGTCATAAGAAGTGTGAGCAATTGTCGAATGCCCGTCTATCTGATTCAGTTTGAAGCACGAAGAAGTTAGGTAATAGCTGTACACAGAAGTGGAAGGTATCCAGCTTGAAGTCAGTCTTTACGCGAGACTCGGCACGATAAGACCTAAGCTGTTACGTGGTTGCTCTTTTCTCTTTATCATTTAAATTATTCTCAAGATAATTCTCTTAGTTATTTAATATATCGTCGAGAACGAGGCATAAATTATTGTGAAATCGTGATGTGACTATTTGCCGCATTATCTACGAGAGTTGGATAAAACTATGAGAAACGAACGAGTGTAAGATCCATTTACGAATACTGGTTATATATAATATAATGAAAAATTATTATATTAGAGTATAGAACTGAACCGTATATGATCAGGGAATTTTGAAAAAGACTGTTACAGTGCATTTTTTATTTTCTTATCAACTTTTAAAAGTTTCTTTAATTCCCGCGTTAATTGATATAATGAAAATTCGACATAAATTCATTGCTCGCAAGAAAACCGTCATTTAATGAAATTATTTTACGGATAAGTAATATATTAGATGGTTATTAAATTTTACGAACAAAAGTATCATTTCTTGATTGTTATTGGAATGTTTTCGTTTACTTTCGTTTTCCTACGGCTGCACGTTCGAGCATCGATCTTTCTCGTTATTATGTTTGCTTCCGGTGAACGATGAGACTTGACATTTGCATTAGGTCTTTTAGGCCTCTAAGATTGTATGCTTAACTTTCTACGTCGACTACGATTATTAATACGTCACAATCGGATTTGGCTGTTTCGTCGGCTTCCGTGAAACTCTTAATCGAGCATTTCGCAATTGTGAATAATAATAAATCGTCGTCACGATAAAAGTGAATTAAAATTGTTGACAACTTTCTTCGACGATAAACGAAAGGAAGCTATATATATATATAGCTTCGACAGATATATATCTATATATAGCTTCCTTTCGTTTATCGCTTAAACAAAATTTCCAAAGTCTTATCTTGTTTTAGAAAATATTTTTTTTCTTTAAAAATACGATTTACATCCGGTTGACATTATTTATTGGTTTGGTCAACAGAAGCTTTCCAATGAATTGGCTTTGATATTGTTGGCACATGGTTATGGATCAATAAAAATGAAATTCTATCAGATCAATTAGCGCGGATGAAATGTATGATTTGACGAGGAACAAGCTGCTGATCACTTTTAGAATATAATTTTAAAAGACGTGACTGATAAGGATCAATAAAATTGTTTCAATGATTCTTTGACAACAAAAAAGTAATTCACAGTGTCGTCGCTCATTGTGCAATTGTAGGTATATAAAAAAAGAAGACATACCTAAGTCGAATATCATCGCCACTTGGTAAACAGCAATAAGGACAAAGAGGATAACAGGCGTCCATGATAATTTCTTGATTACGAAAAATATAAAAATTGACAAATCATCCCTTGAAATTTGAGCGTCTCAAGTTATATAAATACAAATAATTTAGATTTGGTCGAGCAAAGCCACGATTATTGCCAACGGAATTGTCGTCATGGCCACCGTACTTATCATTTGTTTTCGATGGAGATAATATAAATTATCATTTCTTGTCAATGAACCAGCAACACTTTTTTTGTTGATAATAATTACTACAGGTCGTAGAGAATTCGCGTTATGGTTTAATTTTCGCGAATTAATATATTCTACGAGGGTGAAAGTTCGTGACGTAACAGGCACTCGGTCTCGCACTGTAACGCGGCAATTAGCTAATTGTGCAAGAGAATTTGTAACTCTTAGACGCTACTGGTTAACGAGTATTGAATACGATCAATATTTACACGCATCTCGTTTAACGTCATTTACAATTGACGGCTCTCACTTTTTCAATGTACAAACAAGAAATGGGGATCGTTATTGCTCGGCGTGGAATTTTATTGAATAGAAGTTAATTTCTAAGGATCTGGGTCGACGTCAGATTGATGAACGATTGTAGACTCGTCGTATTAGATGTAATAAAAGAATTAAGGGAAACAACAGAACCGAGTGGATACTCAACGTAGCGTGAAGAAAAGCGACGTGTGTGAGAAAAAAATTGTCCAGAAATTCATTCGTATCTATTAACGTCTTTTTCTCTTGGACATGTTAAATATTATCTACATAACATATATGTATATATGTATCATGTAGAACATACGTGAATAAGAGGCTATTGAATTTCTAGCGCGGAATTCTCGTGGGTGGATGGGTGGTCTGTCCCCATGTATATTATACTATACCTACAGTCTCTATGACTGATCTTGTTACTCTGCCATTTTGTTTTAAACTATCTCCCAGTGGCATCTTCGACCGGAACATAATTGGTAGTGTAAGAAAAAAAAAAGCAAGCTCAGCCACGAGTTTTATATGAAACAGAGACCCTCGTTTCACCAAACTCACTTTTTAGTACTAGGCTACGAGACCAATGAAAGAGGACTGGTTTTTCTCTTTCTTTTTTTTTTTTTTTGGAAGAACACGATTTACTTTCACCCATCGTGACCTTCAAGCTTTGCTGCAAGGACCTGGCTAATAACTGTTCATCCAGATATTCGTATACGCTTTCCTGGGAATCCGTGAATTTTCGTTAGACAAAAATAATATGGTAGTCGTTTGGACAGATGCTAGACCAAATGTGAAATTGACACTAAGGTCTATGTAGAATTAGAACCTTGTAGCGAATAAAAAAATCTATATTAACTACCATCGCGATTTTGAATTGCATCGACTTGACGTGTGACATAGTGGTTAAAATTGCCTGAAGTAATTGGAGCCTGATGACAGGACACGCTAGGTGCACATGATGACTTCCGGTGGGCACATTAGTTCCTGGTTCTTCTTTTGACCATAAGTAAAATTAGGAACGATAACGTAGATAATATTAAAGTGACATTTGGATTCACACTGTCAGTCACCATAAGCATTATGCTGCTATGTGATCCTCTGTAGAATTTAAAATTTGTTTCCAGAAACCACAGAGTAGGTATCAATCATAGTGTAGAGTTTCACGAGTATGTAGTTTTGCCATTGCCAAGTGATTGTGATAAATGTAAAAATGTGAATCCTCATTGGTGACAGTGAAGAATTTCCTGGACACAGTCAGTCTTGATACTCCGTATGCATGTCGTCATTCTAGCCCAACCAGGGACAATGCCATTGCCATAGTGAAACAGTGAAAGTATGGGCATTTTATTTCTGTCGTGTATGCTTTTGCTTTTGTGCCACGCGTCCCTCCAGTTGAATAAAACTTAATGTGCAGCACCACATACTATTGAAGAGACCATTTCTGTCTTCTATGTCAGCATTCTGGTTAGAGACTCAGTGCATTCCTGTTCGGGGTTGCAGAACGTGTGTGTCTAGATGCACCAGGGCAATTGAATCCTATTAGGTGACTTTGAGTATAGAAAATGAAAGGTATAGCTTCGAAGGATATAAATACAATTAGTGTAACTGTGATATACCTGTTTGAATTGTAACTGTATGGCAGTTGTAATTATTTATCCATATCCTGTTATTCCTTACAGAGCGATGCAGACCATCCTGAGCAGTGCTGTATGGATTCTATTGGTAGCTGGTGCAAATGCTGCAATAGTACCACCACCTTGGGCAAATCCTTCCAGCAATCCGTGTGCTGCACAACCAAGAGGCTGGCAATTGCTATACTGGCCTGATGATGGAAAGTGTTACAAAATATTCCAGGTAACCTGATGAGTCTTTAAACAATCTTCTAAATGACCGAGTCAACTTTTCAATGGATAAGTTTAGAAATTTTTATATAAACCTTGATGAACGGGATTGATCTAATAAGAATATCATATTGTTACAGATAGGTCCACCCTGTCCAGAGACGATGGAGTTAGGTCCTGCAGCAGGAGGTGGTACAGTAGCAGAGTGTAGATGTCCACCAGGTACAGCACAGTCTCCCAGGGATGCTTTGTGTCATTCGATATTCACAAGAGCGTCTTGCGAAAAGGGTCAGTACTTTGCACCGGTGCCAGAAGCCCCAGGTTCGGCAAGGTAGGTAACTTAGGATGGATCCAACTGAGTTCCACTCAAGTGATCATTTACTTTTTGGTGTTGGTTTCGTCTTGCTCAATGGGAATTCAATAGCACAGGACATATATGTATGATTATAATAATGCAGCTCAAAACGTCGCTGGGGCGTGTGTCGGGATCCTGAACCTTGTTTGGAACGCGGTGAGGTCTTCTGGCCCCAGGATGGCAAATGCTATCCAAAGCTAACAAGAGGACCGTGTCCTAGAGGCGAACTCTTAGTTATGGGCGACGGCGATTTTGGTATTTGCTCCTGTTCTACTCAAGGCGAATTGAGCAGATATCATTGGCCAGGAGTTGGCGGTGGATGTCACGAACATTACACCAGAGGACCCTGCACGGAACCTGGTGAATTGTTTCTACCAGGAGGTGTCTGCGGTTGTCATAACAGTTTACCACATTACCACGAACCCAGCAATATGTGTTATCCATTAGGTAAGGCGAGATGTGACAGAAATCAATGTTTTAGCAAGAAGACAGATTAAGTATAGTAGTTTTCTCATGAATACCTAGGTGGCATCGGACCCTGTCCAGCAGGACATCAGTTCGTTGTATCTACCCAAGATCACGAGGACTTCATCCGTGCGAAATGCATTTGTAAACCTGGACACGTGCTGTATCGAAATGGTATATGCTACAGGGTTCACACGAGAGGTCCTTGTGACAATGGAAGCATGTTAATAAATTCAACAACATGCGTTCCGGTTCCATGTAAGCGAGGAAGGTTATACTTTCCCCAGGAGAAGACGTGCTACAAAGTCGGATCCAGGGGACCCTGTCCTAATGGTCAGATAGTTCTCTACGACTATAACGTAAGACCATCACTGGACGGAATCAGTTACAATGGAGTGTGTGGCTGCACAAGTGCATTGATGAATTCTGGAAAGTGCTCCGAGGACGAGGAGGAAAAGAGTTGCGAGAGCACAGCCGGGATGGCGATGATGAATAAAACTTGCTACAAGCTTTACACACAAGGTCCATGCGCAGAAGGTGAGTGGCTGGTTGCGCAGAGGGTAGCCAAAGGAAGTTTGTGGCAAGATGAAGACGAGTCACAACCCAAAGCCAGATGCGAATGTAGACCTGGTTACAAGAGGATATCTGAGAATTCCAACGTATCTGAATTAGAAAGTAACAGTTTAATAATCCCAGGTGGCTGTCAACCGCCTGCAGTGAGCTTAGCAAGATTTTTGAATGAAAAACTCAAGTCAACAGACTTTTGACTTTTAACTGCCAAACAGTTACACGTGGTATTGTACACTTAGGACTCTATTGTAAATACATAACGAACATCGCGCCGACTTGTCGTCCGTTGCTCAGTTGCAAATGGACCGTCGCGCGTTACGCACGTTCATTAAGATTTCTTATTTATTTAATATCTTACACTTATATTTGTACATAAGTAAATACCGTCGCGCATCATCATTCGCCATAGTGGTAAGTCATATCTTATAGATAAAAAATAATTGTTCGACCGAGATTTCTGTAAATATGATATCAAAGAATTATTACTTACTGATTTTTATGCTCGATCTCGCGAACCTGTTGCTCCACTCCCATTGCTTCTTGTTCCTTGACACGTAATTCTTTTTCAAGAGCAGCAATACGTTCAGTCTTCTCATCAAGTTCCATCTGTCGATTATATAACAATTGATTATCTACCATAATTTGGATTTAGCATAGTAATAACGATTAGTAATATAATAGCTTGTTTTAATTACCAATAGTTGATCTTTCTCTTGATCCAATTGGGCCATATCGGTGCAAAGTTTATTGATATCCTGCTTCAACTCTTTCACTTGGTTGTCAAGCTGCATCTGTTGCTGCTCCATACTCCTATTGCGATCCAAGGCTTTGTTCAATTCGGTCTCTGATTGAGTCAGTTGACCCTGGACATCGCCAAGAGCCTGATCTGTTTGATCTTGCAGTGCCCTGGATGAGACGTGTCAGATAAATAATCACACAGTCTTCTTCATTGATTGAGTTCGAAATTCAGTGGGATCGAAAAGCAATTATTTAATATTTTATGCCTACCGAAGTTGAAAGTATTGGGTGCGCTGTGTCGCAAGTTCTTGCTTGGTCTTCTTCAACTCTTCTCGCATATCTTCTAATTGATCTTCAAGACCGTTTATGGTTGCCCTTCGTGTACCTTGCGTTAACAGAAGATCCTGTCGCTCTCTTTCTAAATGCTTCAATCTTGTTTCCGCGTCAGTTAATGATTCCCTAAGTCGTCTCTGTTCAGAAGTATGAGCCTCGACTGCCATCTGATCAAATGATATCCAAACGCCCTTTTTCTCTTTTTCTTATGTCTCATTCATAAATCACAGTGCAATCAAGCTCATGCGGGGGAATTAGTGATTAGGTAATAGTGGCAGGTTAATTAGAAATTAAATTAATGATTAATATAAATTTAATGTCATGTACGTGTTTCTAGATCACAGTAGGACTAGATCAGATACCACGTGCCCATTTGTTACAGACCAACAAGGAATTTGGTAAGTATTATTAAAATACATTTTATTTAGCAAATATTATTGTATACCTTAAGTCTTTCGCGAAGTGCATCGCGTTCTTCTGCCAAACGTTCCACGTCAGCTCTGACTGTGTCTCTCTCGCGTTCTAAACGTTCTAGAGTAGCCTGTCGGTTCAAGTTTTTAACGAATTAATTAATACAAAGCTACTGGTATTATTAAGTAAACGTAATAGTCTCATGCTCACCTTGGATACGCTTGTGTCACTTTCGGCTGGTGATCTCAAAGAAGCGCAGGTGCAAGTGCCAACTGGCCTGCAAGAACTACAAGGATTGCATGCGATGCATGATCTTCTTTGATGAGCTTTATTAGTCTGCAGTCTAGCTTCCAAGTTGAATTTTTCACGGCACAATTCCTTCTTTTCTCGCTGCAATTCCAATATGGTACGTTCCTTCTCGTTTAGCTGACGTCTCAACTCAGTCGCCTGTGTCCATAGGTCAGCCTATTTTAATTAACACAAGTAAACAGGATGCATATTGAATAAAATCTTATATAAGGCTATTAAGTAATATAAATATTATGCGAGTGAGGTGTTAATATTAATACATATAGTAATCATGGTATGTTTTGTAGGCAGGTTTTAGATTCTTCCTTTTAAATATTTTATAAAAACTAATTGTGATAATGGATGCCTTACATTATCTCTGTCGGATCCTTTGTTAAATTGTTCTCTAAATTTGTTATATTCATTTCTGTAATAATCGCGTTCAGTCTCTAATCTCTCGATGGTTTGTCGTAACTGCAAAGCGAGAAGTCAGTAACACGAAAAAAGTGAAGTCTTCTTTTCTAACAATACGATTCAACTTATACTTACAGACATTATTGTCATGTCTTTTTCATTTATTATTCTTTGAGCCTCTCCATTCGAAGCTGTAACATTTGTGTCTTTTGTGACTTCAGCCTCTTTGTATAGCGATTCTTTTCTTTCTATATTCCTTGCTCGAGTAGACGGCGATGGTGATCGATGTCCTTTTGATGCTATATAAAAAATAAATTCGATTAAAGACTCACAATGTCTCAGAGTAGATTACTCGCAGAGTTTAATTAACTGTTATAAAGATTAACTTGGGATGATAAACTAAAACTTATATGTCAAACAGGTCACGAATGTACCAGTCAACTTTTTCGGTATTTTCTTTCCTTTATTCTTATCATTCTTATCACCCTTTTCTTTGATCTTTTTTAAGGCATCCCCATTGTCACTCTGTACGAAAGTTTTCAAACGGATCTTCTCCTCTAATAATTTATTGTTACATTCCAATTGTATAATCTCTTCTTTCCGGTACTCGTTCTCTTTAATCAGTCTTTCTATTTCATCATTTAAACTCTTTTCTGTAATATCATTTATAACCAGTTGATCAAGAGCGTCTTGAATCCTACAGCTAGAGCACCTGAAAGACTTTGAATATTCTGAAGAAATTATTTATTCCCTACCGATTATAGTTAATTGATTGATTCGATCAGTCATTTGCTTCTTCTCGTCCAATGTTGATTCCAAAACGCGCTGTATATTACGTTTTTCGAGTTTACTTTCTTCTAAATCCGCTCTCAGCTCTTGTACTTCTCGTCGCTCTACGGTCAATTCACTCTCCAATACGTGAACTTGCGTCATGACGTCTTCCAACTTTTCCTACATATATTCGAAAGTAAAGAAAAAGAAATAAGATTTACAGACATTGCGACTACGAATAGACTAATGTAAATTTTCACCTGTAATTTGCAAACTCTCCTGTTGTTCTCTTTAACAGCAGTATTGCAATCAGCCTCCACCGCCAACGCAATATGATCTATATCTGATAATTCTTTTTCTAGCTCTTCATTTCGTTCTGCTAATTTCATAGCTTGAGACATTGCATCATGTTGTTTATTGATAGCCTCTGTATTAAATAGAAAGAAAATTATTTAGGTTTTATGTTAACCAGTTCTGAGATCTTTAAATGTATAGAATCACCTTTTAATTGTAATTCCAAGTCCAACTTTGCTTGTTGCAGTATTTTGACTTCGTTATTCTCAGGTTCTCGATAATTCTTATCAACGCGCCGGCAACAACAATCCTTCGATACTGCGGCAAACGGTCGGCCACCCTCTAACATTTTCTTTAATCGTTGAATCTCCTTCTCTTTGGAGGCCAACTGAAAATATACCAGTTTACAGATTTTTGTCTGCTTTACCCACGTTTCATATTTCATTGAATAAACAACCGGTTACCGTGCAAAATACATTATAGAAATATCATACAACTATAAAAGCTCACACTTACAGTAGTAGAAACGAATTCTTATACCCTGAGGATCAATAATACATGCAACAAAGTACACATACTGGTTTGATATACTTTAAGTTGCAAGGGGGAATCCAAAAGTCATTCAAAAATATATTAGGCTGTGACAATACCTGTGTTTTCATTGTGTGTACGTTGTCTGTTTGCAATGATAATTCTCCCTTTAATTTCATTACCTCACGATTTAAACAGTTCATCTTGTATTCTGCTGTGCTCAGTAAATCAACAATGTGTGGCTCCACGGTTTTTAAACTAGGCAATGTCGTAGTACTACTTTTCGATCTTGGCAAAGGATCACATTCTAGAGTAGGTCTTCTTAGTGGATAGCACGCACGTTTTTTAGTTGCTATAAAATTACAAATTGGTACATACTTGTACTCTACGTATGGCAAGGATTGTAGATACTATTAATCTTACTACTTTTGCAGATAAATATTAAATATCTTTTTACCTAGTCCAACGTTATTTATCACGGGCTTGCAACACTTTCCTTGTAGCTCCAATATCTTCTTCGATTTCTTTGAAGATTCAGATTCTAATTCTTTGATTTTCTGCAGATTGCGCGATGATGCTAATTTCAGATCGCAGCATTCACTCTCTAATTTGCGCAATTGCTTCTTAAGATCGCGGAGTTGCTTCTGATGTGTCTCTTTAGTTTCTATAAGCTCCGAGTGAAGATGATTACATTCCTGCACTAGACGTGCATTGTCACACTTGTATGGCTCAACAGCCAATTGTAACTGATTGCATGCCTGGGAAAAAGAAATAGGATCATATAGATTAATAGTAAAAAAATATATGAATTATCATTAATTGCATCTTTTTGGAGTTTAAGGTATGACTTCAATAAGTGTACATGCTCCAAAGTCAATGTTAAATACATAACACGAGTAACCTAGACCACTTACCACCTGTTTGACAGATTCAAATGTCAAATGACAAATGAACATTAAACATTACAGAAAGTTTTTAAATAACTTTGATTGTACTCAGAATGTACTTTACAGTAACTATAGAATTCTAAAACATACAGTAAATGATATAAAAAACTGAAGGTGTCATACCTCTATATTATCCTGTGCAATGGATTTAAAATGTTTGAGACTATCTGTAGTTTGTATAAGATCTGCTAGTAGTCTTTCTATTAAAGGAAGAGCATCCAAGGAAAGTGCTTGCTTATATCCTAAACCATCCAGATGCTTTCGAACTGTACGGTATCTTGCAGCTACATTATAATCCTCTTCGGCATTCATTTTTACATAAAAATTATAATCAAACTTCCAACACAGAAATACTCATATATACCACAATCTCATAAAATGAATTTAAAATTATTTCTTGCACAAACTTGCATTTAAGTTGCTCCATTTACAAGTTTGTTTATACTATCCTCCCTCTTAACCTCGACCGCATAATCGTTCAAGAATTTATAATTAAGACTCTTAGACAACATTATTGATTGCACTGTCTAGTACGTCAGGTTTATCTCTTGATATATATAAAATGCACAATTGCACGTTGATAAAGTTACGCTGAAATTTGATTTTATGTAAACATACTACATTGTACACTAGATTACAGAGTGGGGGCCAGGTAGGGGCCCTCAGTGGGCCTTATAACGGTCATGGGGATGTTGAACGGATTCAACTTGTAATAAAATTCAAACTTAACGCGTTTGAATCAGGAGAGCATAACATATTATATGGTTCTTCTTTCACTGAGACTTTTAATTTAAAAATTAGTAGTAAAATGAATTTATTATTAGGGCTTGCATTACAAAAATTTATTATTAAAGATAGTGCTACAATAAAAATAAAATGGAAGTAACTCATTATATTCTCTTTAATTTTATTAGATCTTTCTTATGATACATGATATAAGAGTTTTCATTGTACAATCATTAGCTGTCCATTATTCGTGGTGTGAGCAACTTGACACATCAGGGCATTCATAGAAACATTCACGTATTGTTACGTATCATAACACAATGACAAAAGCAATAACATTTCTTGTACTAACGTTGTAGACATTCCAACTTTTATTAGGGCGCCACTGCCCAACGATATACATAATGATGATGAGGATACAATGAACACTTATGAAGAATTTTAATAACCTAAGCATAAAAATCTATAAAAGATAACTAGGATAAAATGTTATTTCCAGACAACGATCGTCGTCTTATACTTTTTTTTAGCAGTTTCTTTTTTCTTTCTTCCTTTCCTCCAACGTCAAGCAATATCTAATCGTGACAAAGCTTGTACTTCCTTACAGAGACTCTCAATATACAATATTCGATGATGTTTATGCCTTAGTGAATTAATACAATTGGTACTTTGATATCAAAGATAAAGATCCTGAAAAGTATGATCAATTGGTGCCGTACAAAGTACAAAAAAAAATAAATTTTGAGAAGTTTTGTCATTGCATCCCAGATATTTCTTAGCGATGTGAGGATATAAATTTGTTACTAGAACACAAATTATAGGTGGGTAAATACAGTATAATGCTTAAAGGACTACATATAGATGATGATAGAATATCAATTGCATGATTCATGTAAAAAAAAAGGGCAAAAGAGAAAACAATACCTATACTAAAACCAGACACGGTAACGAGTAAACGCTGAGAAACATAATAGTTGCATTTTATACGGAAAACAAAAAAAAATTGTATAGTAGCTAGAACTTTAAATCGATGAATTAATGCCAGTCGTTAACGACTACAATATACTGCGCATCGAATTAAAAAGACATATATGTACAATGTATATAGTACATATATGTCTTTTATATATATACATACACACGAATTTCGCTTTATTAGATCAAACATCAGATTTAAGCGCTTACAGTCTAGTTTAAGAAAACGTTTCTCGAGTGATCATCTAGCGGGACATTTGCAAGCATAGATAAGTCAATTGAGAAATGTTCTCAAAAAAAAAAATTAATTGATCGCTAGTCCAATCGTTAGAAAACAATACAATTTACAATAGTATTGTTAGAAATCGATTGCGATAATTTTCATTGGATTGCTGTGCGCGCCTTAGTGTCTTTAAGGATCTCGTTTTGAAACAATCTTGTGCGTGGATACTAGGAGATAAATAAACGATCTTGAAGCAATAACAAAAAGTCATAAAGGTCCTGACACTCGCTAAAGTAACTGACGGTGAAAAGGTACTGGTCGTTTCATTCAGGATACCACGGGCCAAAGCACGGCAATCTATTGATATGTCAAACTCTTACAATCGATGCGACAACAAGTGTAAGTGAATAGTGAAGACAATGATTTAAAAATGAAACAATACAATTTTTGTTGTCGATATTCTTAGGCAATGGTTGCGCGACGAACCAGCCATCGTCTGATAATAATTAAATCACTAGGATCTAGATCGTTACGCATTGTTAATAACGTTTAATTGCAATAAGTAGATTGACAATAAGGACAGTACAAGAAACGCAGATCATCAACAAATATTTGATCAATAAGTGCATATTTGTATTATTAAATCGTAGGCCTCATTTCGTAACGATCCAATGATTCGCGATCACTTACATCTCGTTCCATTGTTAGTCAATGATCCAAGAACAATGGAGCAACAATGAAACACAAATAATATAATACTTCAAGATCCAAATCATATTTAGAATCTTTGTCGTCGCTCAAACATATGTTGACTAATGGTCGTAACCAGCGATCACAATATTGAGACATTTTTAAAGAAAAGAAATCATTTGTATTGTTACTGTCGCTATTGTTATTTACAACAGTATATTAACGTTCTGTTCTTTTGATACTCGTATTGCAGTTTCCGTTGTTCCACAAAGGGTTGGCCATTATAAAGAATAAATTAATGATTTGCGAAGATAATACAAGTGTGTATCATTTTATAGCAGTCTTTGATTATGATTTTTAATAGACAGAGAGAAGAATTCCAGCCCGATAAATTGCTTATTGTTGTTGATAATGGGAAACCGGAAGTGAAGACGCGAAACAATAGCGTCGCTCTCCGAGTGTATTGCGTATTCTATACTAGTATTTTGTATCGCAATTAAATGAATTTGTTTATAGTTGATAAAAAGGCAGAGGAAAAAAGAAAAACGTAAAAGATGCACGCGACTTTAGCAGGAAAGATTTATCACTCATATGGAAAGGTTCATTTGCTTTTTTACTTTAAATTGACATACGGTCATACCTATTGATCGTTAGATGATCGCAGGCTATTTTGTATTTCCATAAGATCTCAGTAGCTCCGTTATAATTATGTTTGTTACTGTATCCATCAACATACAGAGTACACAGTATGAGCTTTAATCATGGAAACGACTTGGTGGAATCACGGATTTGTGTCTAGAAAATAGTTCAGCAAATTTCGTAATGCCATTCTTATTTAATCAGTACCGATGGCTCTCTAATGCACTAACAACGTACCGCGCATTCGTTAATTAATATATAATATACTTTGTAGTCATCGATTCTTCGGTTTGATCCTCCTGACTTTCATTTTGTCTTTACTCTTCATTAATCTCCTTTAATTATTCTTTTTTCTTTCGTATATAACTTTTCTTACTTTTCTTGCGATAACACCTATATAACCTAGCCTCGGCTCTAGCCAGCTTGTGAGCTGAACGATGAGGTTTACTTTTTTTTTTATTTTAATTCTTTTTTAAAGCTTTTTCTTCGTCTTATACAACTACAAAACTAGGATCCGAAGTAAGGCATACTCTTATATGTCCTACGAAATATGCATAAGATCCCATTACCCTCATGCGCCGTCTTAAAAGATCCACCATTGTTTCAGTGATTCATCCCTTGCACGATAACCAATTAAAGATGAGAAACAGTTGACGGACGTTTTGGTCTAGGTCCAAGGGATGGGATTCTGCGTATCGGCTGTACGGATCACGACAGCCATCAAGTCAGATCTGGGTGGAGAAGCGAGGACGTGGTAGATCGCCGAATACGGTATCGCCGTGCACGCTTTTAGCAAGGGCTTTTATCGAAGCACGAATATTGTGAGGATCGAGTGGATCCTTTGGCAGCTAAAATAACGTTAACTATGTAAGATCCAGAAGTACACAAAATGGACTCTAATACTGGAGTAGTACGATAAACTTCTAGTGAAGCAAGTGTCTCATACGAAAGCAGTTTATACCTGATCGTCGTCCTGGTCCTGCATATTTCGCCGAACGTAAGACGGGAAAGCAGGTACGCTAACGGGCAGTGATTTGGCAAGTGTAGGATGGCCTCCTCTTTGTCCTCTAGGTATATGAATACCCTCATCGTGCCCGGAATCTGAAATGTTTTTATTAGGTAATGTTTACGATTTTTTCAACAAATTAAGCTGATTATTAATCCAAGATCTTTCTCAAGATTCAGGACGTAATCACAAATTTTTAATATTTACCATCAGTATCAGACTCCTCGTCCGACTGATGTAGCTGCTCACAAGGTAAAGTATCATCCATTCCTTCAAGAGGGAACAAAGCTTCTGCATCCAAGCTGCTTGGCTCCCTAGAGAAGACCTTTAACGGTTCTTTTTTGTCGATGCTTCCATTCTGTCGAATAGAATTATTTAAACATACTAATACGTTAAGGTAAATTTTCAATGATGCAAAGTCCCGTCTGTAACCGGTACTCACTATTACTTGGATACGTGGGCGTGTCTGTACTCACAATATGGAGACAAGCTGGATGCTTTGTAGCAGCTTGGTGCCTGATATTAGCGCCGGTAATGAATTTCGTGTCGCTTGACAGTAGATTTGCTCTTGTGTTATTAATTGTATTGGCCATTGGGCTGGTTATAGTTTCTTTAAAGCCTTCCGGAGTAGCAGGAGGAGTTTCTAGATCATTCGTCGATTTGACCGAATTCTCGTTGTTGCAAATTAATCTACGAGAGAAAATATAAACGACTCAGCTTGTGAAATTTTATCAAGACGCTACGTCAATCTCGAACGTGAAATTACTTAATTCAAAGCATTAATCATATAGATAATCTGACCTTGCCAACAGTCTGTGCTCGGTATGGGCCCTCTCACGAAATTCTTCCAGAAGTTGATATTGTTTTGCCGTAAAAGCTCTAATCTTCTCCTCGACAGCAGCAGCCTCACGCTGAACAGCTTCCTCGAGTTGCTGCTGAAGACCTCCCAGCGCCAACTGCTGGCTGTTGGATAATTGGGATACTGTGCAAATGAAATAGATGTTATAAGTATGCGGGCACATGCTTTTTAATAGATTAATTTTATGCAAATATATTTATTTATTGAAAATCAATTACGAGTCTTTGTATCTGTTACAAGCAGATTACTATCGTAACAGAGTACTATCGTAATTGACTTGTTTTTTTAACAAAGAATAATAAAATCGACGTCCATATCTGCATTCTGAAAAGCGTAGCATCTGGAACGTTAAATGATCAACAAAAAAATTCTCTTTTGATAAGAAAATATCATAACGAGATACGTAAACACTGTAAGCATTCGGCTTATTCAATCGTATCTGCCAGTTCTTGCAATTAATGGATCCTCGCAGTTCTTTTAAATGTTACACGTTGTTACGTTTATACCCGAGATAACCGTATCACTTCGTATGATAATGAGCAAGCGTGTTTACCGGAAAACTTTGTAGTTGCCTGAAGAAGATCCACATCGGCCACAACACTGTGATTGATTACTATCCTGAAGACTACGCTGTAATCAGGACTGGCTCGTAATTTCTCAATTTCATCAGGCGAAACCTATAATATATTAAAGATAATGATGCGTCAATCAGGAGGGGAAAAATATGCAAATAAAACTGCTGTACGTGACGAGGCACATGTATTTAATGAATCTCTAACCGGATCAGCATGGTCGCTTAATAAGCGCTTTGTGTTTTATCAGCAGAAAGCTGGTGAGTTAGGTAAATATTTTATGTTGATTATGAAAGATACCAGAATGCCATTGAATTATTTTACTTCTAGGACTTCTTAGTAACGCATGATTAAATCGCAGTACACAAAGTTTTCTAGTAAATAATATGGAGACTCTGATCCTGCGATTTAGCATAGGAATGTGATACATATGTATGTACATTTGTATCACATAAAATGTTGTTTACTTTCAATAGCTAGATACAACGTTGAGCAGGATAGCAAAATGCAAGGTAAAAAAGAAGTTTAACCAGTTGCACATAGTACCGAGTAGTAGTTGGCTAATAGCCTCTGTTAAATGCTTGATACATAATGGAATTAAATTAGTTCTACCATATCAGTTTAGTTATCTAAAAATATATCATGTATCAATAGATAAGGCAAATTTGTAACTAATATATTGTGTGACGCATTTATTACCAAAAGTATTAAAAGCCCGATGGCCTGGACAAAATGAAGACTTTGCAGGGTACAAGGATCTTTTCCTCTTGGTGATATTTAATTTGAACCAACATTAAAGCCAATACATCTTTTGTTGATAAGAATTTTTGTACTAAAATAAACACGACTTTCATAATCTTGAGATGTCTTTAGAGTGATAGGCTAGATAAATATCTGTTTTTAATTAGCACAGGTTTCTTGCACTTTATAATCAGACAAGGTGTGAAATACAAGGGGAACTTGTACTACGTGGAAATTAGATGATATCAAGAAGTATAAGAAAGTCATTCATGAATATATCCAATGTATTGATGTTTCGAAACGTCCTCTCTTATACAACGTGTATTAAAAAACAGATTTGATAGTTAGCCAACAATATATCAACTATGTTTTTCTCCTATCTGCTGCATACCAGACTATGGTAATAAGAATTACCAGAGTTGTTACACCCACACAATTTTCCTTGCATGAGGAACAAGAAATTACATCATGCATTATTCATTGACTAAGTAAAAAGATTGTATTTTGTAAACGACGATTCATACTTTGATTGTCAATTTTTCTTGATTACACCTTTGATACTTACAATGAGATTGGTGTTAATTAGAACCATTGCAGCACCATACTCTTTATGTATGGCATGGGTATGTGTTGAGCAATTGTAACAGCGGTGGACTATCCATGCTCCAACGTTTCGAACTTCCAGCAAACTTGACTGCTCTTTAGTAATACCGTCCAAGACTGATACACTCGCCACATTCTGAGAAATAAATTGCAGGCATGGTCTAAATAGTATATCTGAGTCCGTGCTGTCTTATTGTAATTGTGTATCATGATATCTAAATAATATGATTTGATTGAAAGTTTTGGAAGTTAATAGCTTAATAGTAAAGCAAAAATTTCCTTGTCGATTTTGACTTCATCAAATATAAATAATTAGCTTCGTAGTTCATGGCAATGTAAGAATGCAAGTAAAAAAGTTTTTAAAACAATCTTAAAGTAAAGCTATTCTAGAAGATTGTATTTTTTTTTATTAGTAATCAATATTAACACTGACTCATATAGAAATACTATCTTCAGCTGCATAAATGCTAAAGAGTATCTTTTGTAATCAACTCAAATATTATTGAATATTTTAGCATATGATAATATTGCAAAACTGACTTCACAACCTTGACAATATATTTATATTTGCTAGAATTTCACAATAATACAAATCCTTATAAGAGAAACATATGAGGTACATGAAAAAAATCTAAGAATTGTTCTATTTAGCTCATATAGCAAATTAAATTATAAATACCAATGATAGATATTTAATATAAACAGATTATCTTACTGTTTACGTTTTAAGCATCTGTCAAAAATGTCATATATTTTATTTCAATTTCATGTAAAATTTTCATGTTCGTATTTCATTAAATTACGATGATAATGAAAGATCAATGAGCTCCAAAAATTCTCATCAAGTATATCAACCAAGCCAAGAAGAGGCTTTGAAAAGAAAATTCTCTGTGATGACTCTGAAGAAATATAATCAACACTCAGGTAGGAATCCAAAATACCTCGCGAAAAAAGGTGTCAGCGCGCTCCAAAGCAGTCAATTCAATATCCTCGATGTTGACCCTCCGCAGTTCATTATCCCTGCATTTGATGAAGACATTGAGACACTTGCAGGCGACGTGCATCGTACGAGAATTCCGAAAAACAGGTAGACAAGTCACCGTGATGAGAAGGATGAAAATTAAGGAGACAGGCAGAAGAATCCGCCGCTTCGAACAAAGGAGACGGAAGCGAAATATTGTCTTGTGAAAGATTTATCGAAAATTCTTGTGGTTCAGTGCTTTCTTAGCGACCGGCACTTTCTAATTAGTAATCTCGTGAGCACTGAAACGTTTACTGTTCCGACATCATGTTTTTCAAGTCAAAATGATGTGTACGTGCGTGTGAGAACACTAAGAAAATTATCACGTCCTCTTGGCCTCTTGCAAACTATATATCTCGTTTTGATTTAACCCACTCTCGAAAACTGATCCAAGGTGTTACGCTGTCGCATATTCCTCATCAAGAGAAATCTTGTACTAGACCTCGACAAAGTCTTTGGAATATATGAGTGTCGTGTAAACACTCGGCACAGCCGATGCCGCCGCTGTCTGTTGAAACCTGATTTGCCTGAGATTCTCACTGAGATTATCACCAAGAGTATTCTTTTATATAGCTACAGGTTTCTCAAAGCAGAATATATTCTGTCGCAGGCAGGAGATGTCAAGAAATTATTGTACGATCGTAGCTTCGTGAAAGCTTTTAGTGCTCGTAGTCCTCTGTCTCTCTCGTTCTTCCATACACGATATTATCTTTCTCTCTTATTCTCTCCTATTTATCCAGCTATTCCTCTCTCTCTTCATCACTCGCTCTCACCTTCTCTGCTCTTTCTCAAGCTCCACTGGTTACTACCTCGCGATAATGTATACCCTTTTTCAAGTTTGTCGGGACTCTGAACGTCTAAAATTATTCTGGCATTCCTCGAGCATGCAGATAAACGAACCTTTCATTAACAAGCTTGACATAGAACGTGGTAGCACGCAAAGTTCACACTTATATTTACAAATTTTTCCGAAATCTTCGGGAGGAGTTCTCACTAAAAATAAACACTGATTTATGGACGCTACGTGCAGACTTAGCAAGACAAAAACATACTCTTTGGTCAGTACACAATCTAAAACAGCTGGTCCATCACTTATGATTTTTTAAAAATAATCTGTATCTTTTGCTTCAGGATCATACTGTTATCTACGGAAATTTAATCAGATTACACAGTGAAGTTGGAGGATACAATTGCTTTGACTTTAAACGGTGAAAACGTACCGCTTGACTTTAGTAGCATTTTTAAATGCATTGCGCAACCGCACTGTTCTGCCGGAGGCTAGTTTGAATTTATGGATATGGTCTTCGTATATTGATGAATGTCGTTAATGATTCGACGTTATTGCTGTAAGATATGCTTTGTTTTCTTCTACTTATTTCATATACATTGCATTATAGATTATCACAATTATCGCAGTCCAGCTTACCTTGCACAGGAAGCTACCTTATATCTTAAAATGTTATAATATTATAATAGTATTTGATGACAATGAATGCAACGGTAACTGTTATTTGTTTAATTATATTTACATTTTAACAAGAATCTTTGCAAGATTCTTATGGAATGTTAACAACGTTACATGTTTCAATTTCATAACAATTATCGGGTCTCTAAATATTGCTGTTTTTTTGTAGTTAACATAAACAGCATATAATCTGCAATTCGTTGTCTCATTGTTTACCTAATTGCGCTTCATGATTGCACAAAGTAATACTAAACATTATTTGTTGACATCGAATTACAGATTGTAATCATAATTGTTTCTCTACGTCAAAATTAATCTACAGAAATATTTTGCAATTAGAAATTAGATTAACATATACGTCCAATATAGGTTTCTAGACTTTTTAGATAAAATATATATAATATATATGCAAATAACGTTAACAATTATTATGTGTAGTGTTTCGTCATTCAATGTTCAAAATTCAACCTAGTTTTTTTTTAATATCATACATGCTAATATACACTTTAGTCATTCAATAACAACATGGAATGTAATTATATTCACGTGTGTTTTTCACGTGGATATAATAGGAATGTTATTCGGAAAGCGTCGTATTGAGGATACATTAATTAAAAGTGATATTCTCATAACATTTCATTATCCTCACGCAACTTACATATTGAGATATTTATGCTTCCATTTGAAATACTCGTTAAATCTCATCGCTGCGTACCTGAAACGACCATTATGAAATTAACTTGTCAGTACTATCATATGATTTGAACGTTAAGCATGATTCAATCCGGTTCTTATAGCAATGGCAATTTATGCTATTAGAAATATGGGAAAAAACTTAATACTCACTCCAAGAAATCAAACTCTATTTGAGAATGTTGACTCTGTATAAGAGACCAACAACCCCAGAAGAAGTGGGATAAAAGTGCAAATTTATTGACACTTATGTATAATTTTGTAACATCATCCTCCGATACGTTACTGCTTTTGTTGTATGTTTGAAGATATATTCTGATCCAGGCTCTTTGCAGAGTCTCTTCCGGATATAATGAAAAGTCTGAATTCTCTATACCTAATTGCCATTGTAAGATATCATTAAAACTTGCATGAAGATAGTGAGAGGACAGTAAACGTAATTGAAAGAATAAAATGTTTACCAGCAAATTCAATAAAATGATTCGCTATGTCATAAGCTTTATAATTGTACGCAGCATACTCATAATCTATGAAAGTAACTATATTCTCTGTTTCATTATAAAGAACATTGCCCAGAAGAAGATCATTGTGAGCATAGACAACTGGACTATGCAATGCTTGAAGTTTCTCTTTCAGAAGTAAGTATTCCAGTTCCAATTCTTCATATGGTTTTATTAATTTCTGAAACCTATAAGCATAATATTTCATGTTATAAATATTGAGATGGAATTATATCGGATATAAATAAATTTTTACCTTGCTTGTTTTTCTGGTTCTGGAAATTCTTTTGGCATGATATGCATAAACTTTTCTGTTTTTCTCCATATCATAGGATACCTTTCAATTTCAGTGTCTGTTGGATCCAGAAGATGCATCTGTGCCATCCTCTTCGCTACCAGTTTATACACCTTACTCTGCCTGACAGTTTCTACAGTGAGGATCTCTCCTTCGATAAATTGATATGCCAGTCCATTGTTGAATGTTGCATAAAGAGCATGAGTATATCCAGCCTTGTGCATTATCTACACGAGTTTGTTAATATCTGTATTATGTCAGATGTGCTGCTTACTTATTATTATATGCTTAACATAATCCAATTCTTAATTACCCTAATATTTCTAGTCTCAGCCTTACGATCAATGAGTAATTCTGTTTTGTTGCCATAGACTCTGACTAAAACCATTTCATTGTAATGTCCTGGATACCACACCCCGATCAGTTTGTTTGTTAATCCATTAGTAAATAACTGAAAGTCATCAAATTTCAGGTATGCTCAAAAATAATAGAAATGAACAAATTATATTAGAGAATGGTTTTAATCTTCAGAACAAAAAATTTAAACACTAGTATCATCATTTGATATTTTGTAGTATACTGTTATCTATAATAGGGATAAATGACAAGTTATTAAATCTAAAGCTATGAGATTAAATTCAACCTCTCTTGCAAAGGTACTCTTGGGTCTCTTGAAGTTATAAAAGCATCAATTCAGATAAGTGTGTTAGCTTAGTTGTTATCAAAGATTAATTGTTGTAATCAGAAAAATGCTTATCAGAAACAAAATGTTATATCAACAGTAATTAATAACTATGGGTACTAATATAAATTGTTTCATTAAATACAAGAACATAACTCTAAGAAACGGAATGCAGGTCATAGTTGATTTACTTATTGTTGCTTATATTCAAAATTGTTTGATATGATTCCAATCAATTTTATTACCTTTTACAATTTTACATTCTTACGTAACATATTATTAAGTGAAAATTGCAAATTATTACACGACACCCTCAATTGTTTTATAAATTTATAATTCCAATTTCATTGAATGTGTAACAATTATCATGACAATCCATTACCTTGAACTGAAGTTGATCGTGAGGCCAATTAGGCCTAAGTCTTCTTACAATCTCTGTTGCACCAATATTTAATTCATTTTCATTAATCGTCAAGTCAAAATGAGGTTCCATTGGTTCATCACCCATTATCATCTCATTAGTTCTATAGTGGGGCATTGATTATTATAACATTTTCTAATTAAAATCTTTTCTTTATTTACATATACAAATAAATTATTTTATAACTTTATATAATTGAAATATGCAATGCAGTCTCTAACAGCAATACTGAATGTAATGCATCCATATATGTATGCCACTATTGATAATATGAAGTTTACAGACCTACATAAAAACAATAATGTATATCATTAACATTATTACCGCAATACAAACTTAGTGAATATCGAGAACGAACCTTTCTTTCTGCTGGTAACAGTAAAACTGAGCTTGGAAAGGTCTATTGCGAAACTGTTAAGTGGCAGTATTATCAGTGTGATGGAACTATTCCCATTACTGTAGCCTTGAGCAGTTAGCAGAGTCAACGTCAGTACATATGGAAAGACTTGAATTTGTCGATGAACTAGCATTCTAAAAACGATCTGATAATTTATCCATTACTAGAAGGAATCTGTAAGTTACACACATACAAATTATGCATTCTTAACACTGCATATGATTGTAAGCTCTCGATTTCTGTAATCTAATCAAATAAAATAGCCGTTATCAGGAATACTTTAAAGTTTTTTTGTGATAAATATAAGTAAATTATTATTGCAAATAATTCGTAACTTTTCATGCATGTTCTTCAGCTTATTGACTCATTCTATATATATGTCACACTTGCGTCGTCCCGCGTGCGCTAACGAAAGGGGTTTACAACAGTAAAATAATGTATGATTACTGGCACACATCATTTCATTTCGCTCAGCGTAGCGACTAACTGACGTAGAGACACTATAGTAAAGAACGCTAGGTCTATACGACTTTATGTCTGATAACTACAGGATAAAGTGGACAGGAGATATGCTGGACACCATAGAAGTTCTAGAGGAAGTTGAAAAGGTATACATATCGTTCAAGGTATAGAATTAAGTTATAGAATACCCTCTATAATTAACAATATCTTCTTAGGGCGTAATGCCAGCAGAAAGTCTCAAATAACTGTTGTTTTTCTATGTTACCAGCTTACCGTTTAGTACTAGCTGACATTAAAAGAGATAAATGAAAACTCGGTCAAAGACTACGAGGCTGTCAGTGTCGTTAGGTCATTTTCGATTTCCTTCAAGAATGATTAGATTTACAAAATGAGGAGAACGCAAATAGTAGAACATTTAAAAATAACAGATATTATAAATCATGGTAAGAAACACCTAGAACTGTCTGAAATTCAAAAATCGATCGTTTGTTTGTCTGCACGCCTCTTCCACAGACCATTCTAATTTTTTTCAATAGGCCATTGACAATTTCTGATCGCTACATTGATTAATATTGTTCTAGATATATTCGCAGCAGGTGCAAAGCCTTTGAAGATTTGTCGCCTCGCAGATTTGGCTTAAAAATTGAACATCGGAACATCAGAAAATACGGCAAGGGATATCTGGACACCAGGAATTACAGCAGTGATATATTGAATATATTTTGTATGAAATTGATATTAGTAATGTTCTAAAGGCCGAATATTATTACTTTATGTACTGTTCTAATGTTGTATTGGTTTCTTAATAAATTTGATTGAAAATTTAGTTATGCAATATTCGTTCTATTTATATAACCACCATCCATTTCCTATTTTTGAAAAATAATAAATATCATACCTTTGGGAGGCTGTGTCACCGATACAGCTAGGAATATAGATTCTTGCTTGAAATTGTTAAAGATATCTAAACGCAGAAAATGGAATGTTCAAATCATAATAAATAAAATAAGAGTTCAAATTTTCGTTGCCTAAGGAGGCACCACCTCCTGGAGAGGACAAGTAGCGACATCTCCTGGAATTCGATGAACTATCTGAAATAGAATTAGTGAATATCCTCATGGGATAAACAACTATTATTTTATAGAGAGTTCACTCGTTTCCCCAGAGATGGCGCCACATATACTGCCCAGGAGGTGCTGCCCCCTTAAGCGGCAAAAATTGGAACTAAATTATTCTTGTAAATGATTTCAACTATTGGAAACGAAGGGCTTTTTTTCAAAAGTGGCCCTACGGCAATTTGAACTATACCAGCATCTTCCTTGGCCCTTTCCAGCTTTCTGCATTAAGAGATCTTTCAAAATTTCAAGGAAAAAGCCCTAAACCCAGCCGTTTCCGAGATACAGCCTCCGGAAGGTGCAATTTTGCGATTTTTCAAAAACCAATAGAATAAAATTCCGCAAAGTTAAGGGCTTTTTCAAAAGTGGCCCTTTTGGAATTTGAACTATGCCAGCATCTTCCTTGGCCCTTTCCAGCTTTCTGCATTAAGAGATCTTTCAAAATTTCAAGGAAAAAGCCCTAAACCCAGCCGTTGCCGAGATACAGCCTCCGGAAGGTGCAAATTTGCGAATTTTTAAAAACCAATAGATTATTTTGGGGAGAGGTTCATTGGTATCCCCAGAGATGGCGCCACATATACTGCCCAGGAGGTGCTGCCCCCTTAAGCGGCAAAAATTGGAACTAAATTATTCTTGTAAATGATTTCAACTATTGGAAATGAAGGGCTTTTTTCAAAAGTGGCCTTACGGCAATTTGAACTATACCAGCATCTTCCTTGGCCCTTTCTAGCTTTCTGCATTAAGAGATGTTTCAAAATTTCAAGGAAAAAGCTCTAAATTCAGCCATTTCCGAGATACAGCTTCCCGAATGTGCAATTTTGCAAACTTTTCATGGCGAATGAAACCTTTTTGGCACAATTCCATAAAATGAAGGATTCAATAATTTTTTAGGGATAGGAGATTTAGAGAGTACAATAGAGTAGAGTATAATAAACTTATTTATTTGCGAGTAACATGAATTTTACAATGTCAGTAACAACATGAGTTCACAGAGCAATAAGCATAGTCATACGATAGTACGTTGTGCATGACTGAACTTAAAACCAAATCCTCAAAATTAAGACTAAAGCTAGATACTTAAGATTAAGACTAGATCCTCAGTATAATAGAAAAATAAAATAAATGAAGACTGAGAATTGATAGTTGACTGATTGTGAGGGTGAAATCGTAGAAAAGATACGAGAATGCAAAGTTAGGCGTTGCCAATTGGAGCTAGGCGTCATCGGTTTATTCTAAAATTTAAATTGCGATGTGGCGCAGCAAATTAAGACTTTAAATAGTTCCAATGCAGCCGATTATAATGAAATAATTTTTATGCTTTTACTTGATAGAGATCAACTTGTTCTATTTTTTGAACTTTCTACACAATGAAACGAGTGGGACTCAATTTTACAAGTAATAATTCAACACAGTTAACTCGTGTAGAGTTGGGCCCCACTCAAAGAAACTGTGGATTTCTATACTATAATTTGTCAACGAGAGTTAAATTATCTCGATACGAATACTAGAGGGAAAAAATATAATTTCTGTTGCAGTCCGGCTTTAATGTGTAAAAGCATGTGCTTATGTACATCGGTCAGATCATCAGGTCATAATATGATGACCTGGATATCCGCCCATTGTTAGCACAGCTACCAATGTTCCCACGAAACGTGCGTGAGTTATAATAATGAGCGAAGTTCAAACTACAGATTGATTTTACCAGAATGAGAATTTTGCACTAATATAACATAACGTCACTACAGAAAAATTGGTTTAATTTCTCGTGTTCTTATCTAGATCATTGAATTATCTATAATTAATCTACAACCTTATTTCGTTATTAAAAATAATATTATATAACATTATAAAATCGCTCTGCCCCATAATCCTGCTATAATACCATAAAACTAGTTCAAGAATTTATTATCTTACCTCAAACCTATGACCACGATTATGGCTACTTCATTTAAACAATTTTTTGTTTTCCGTCAAATCACGTAAAATCGGATTCTACACTATGTAAATTCTGGCATTGTTTGCTAATTAGGAGTGTCAAGTCACTTGGAAATTCACGTGGCAGACATACTCGTCTTACGAATACATTGTATCCAGACAGCATAAAATAAAATATAATAGGTAATTATAGGATTCATTAAGAATCTTTATGAAAGAGCTGTTCGTTAACTGATCGATATTGCATAAAATAAAAGAAATGCAAATATTGATGCTTGTAGATGATTGTCAGTTTTGGAAACATTTCCCAAGTTTCTAATGACGTATGTACTTGAATAAGTATCGAATAACATAATGACGTTATGATCTATTAGCGATTCTAATAGAACGTCGATACATCTATGAATTATTGGCGTGCACCTCGTGAACCAAGGTAAAATGGAAGGGAGTAGCTTGCAGTCACGGTAGCGTCGCTGATATAAGAACCAGAGGAGCTCAGGAAGTCCAGACAGTCCGGTGGTGGTTCGTCGACTGAAACTCATTGAAGTGAGTCATAAATTAAGGTGGGTGTTTGCTTGCGGATTATTGGTCGACATCAAGAAAAGTTCATCAAGTATAAGAGTTCCGAATAGTTTTCAGAAAGAGAATCGGTACTGTGAAAATGAGTAGTGCTGCTGCTCCTGAAGTGGTACCCGGGTCGGTGGCTGCAGTGGCTGCAGCTGGCCTTTCGGCATCCACAGTTTTCTTTGCTCTCCTCATCCCAGCCCTGGTACTTTACTACGTATACTTCAGGATCTCGCGGCGTCATCTTCTGGAACTTGCAGAGAAGATTCCGGGTCCTCAAGGATACCCCTTAATTGGAAATGCTCTGGATTTCTTTGGAAGTTCCGACAGTAAGTCTCTAAACAAACGGAAGTAGGATTTCAGGAAGATCTTGGAGTATTGAATTAACTTCTGATGAAAACGACTGATCCTGTTACGTTCTTCTCATAGCCATCTTCAAAAACATCTACGAAAAATCCTTCGAATTCGACCAAGTGATCAAGATATGGATTGGACCTAAGCTTGTCATCTTCTTGATGGACCCACGTGACGTAGAGATCATCCTCTCGAGTCACGTTTATATTGACAAATCCGACGAGTACAGATTCTTCAAGCCTTGGCTTGGAAATGGTCTCCTCATCTCCACGGGTATGTTTTCCTTCCGCTGTTATAGCTACGGTGATTATGTATTGCGAGTATGATTTCCTCTGGAAAGTAGCAGCAAGAAATTTCTTCCGGGATTGCGAACTAGTTGGTGCAGCAGAGGTGTACAGGGAACCAATCAGGATCGTATCGCGTGTTGGTTTGTTTTGCTTTCTCAGACTGGTATACGTATACGCGCTCCTTCTCCTTTTCTTTCCTGGTACCTGAAAAGAATTCGCACAGTTATAAAAGCATGGTGTTCTCACAGAGTCAATGCGAAATCATGCAATGTAACGGATAGCACCGAGAGTCCAGAGTGAAATTCATGCAGCAAGTTGATGGCGAGGGGCGCTGAAGCAGGAAGGAAACTGCACTGAGACTGCATGACTTTCTCTCGCGTATCAGGCACAATAATTCTCGTTTTCATATAGCTGTACGTCACACATTTGCAGTAAGTGTATAGAGACGATATACAAAAGAAACCCACGGCTTCTTTCAGGACCAAAATGGCGTGCTCACCGTAAATTGATTGCACCCACCTTCCACTTGAACGTCCTGAAGAGCTTCATTGACCTGTTCAATGCTAACTCTCGTGCCGTCGTTGAGAAGATGCGTCGGGAACAAGGCAAGGAGTTTGATTGCCACGATTACATGTCTGAACTGACTGTTGAGATCCTTTTGGAAACTGCCATGGGTGTCTCTAAGACCACCCAGGAACGAAGTGGATTCGAATACGCCATGGCCGTCATGAAGTTAGTTTGATCATTGCGATATAAGATCAGCTGGACCATGTTGATGAATAATTTTCCTGATCATTTCGTCTTCTTCCAGGATGTGCGACATTCTTCATTTGCGTCATACGAAAGTTTGGCTCCGACCTGACTGGCTGTTCAATCTGACCAAATATGGTAAGGATCAAATACAGCTTCTTGAAATCATCCACGGGCTCACTAAGAGAGTCATCAAGCGCAAGAAGGAAGAGTACAAGACTGGCAAGCGTAGCGTGATTAATCCTGCTGTAGCCAGCATTCAATCAGAAATGAAGGCTGCTGAGAAGGGCAAGGAATCCAAGGTGCGCTGCTTTTGAAGTCCACGTGGAAATGATACTTGGAACAGACTAAAGAAAATTGTATCATTGTCGTAGAACACCAACACAACTGTAGTTGAAGGATTGTCATTCGGTCAGTCTGCTGGTCTTAAGGATGACTTGGACGTCGATGACAATGACGTGGGTGAGAAGAAGAGGCTTGCTTTCCTTGATCTCCTGATCGAAGCTGGTCAAAACGGTGTTGTCCTCACCGACGAGGAAGTGAAGGAACAGGTCGACACCATCATGTTCGAGGTATGAAAGTAAAGCATTGTATCAGTTAATATAAAATAAAACAAAATAACAATAATTATTCCAGGGACACGATACCACGGCTGCTGGATCCAGCTTCTTCCTCTCAATGATGGGAACTCATCCTGATATCCAAGAGAGGGTCATCCAGGAGCTAGATGAAATCTTTGGCGACAGTGACAGACCCGCCACTTTCCAGGACACCCTGGAGATGAAGTATCTTGAACGTTGCCTCATGGAGACTCTTCGCATGTATCCACCTGTACCAATCATAGCTCGTGAACTGAAAACGGATCTTAAGCTAGGTAATTATCCTTTATCATTTGATAGTCCTGTCAAAAGTATCCATGACCCTGAATCTCTTCTCTTGCAGCATCCGGAGACTACACCGTGCCCGCTGGAGCAACCGTAGTCATCACGACCTTCAAGATGCACCGACAGCCCAATATTTATCCCAACCCGGATAACTTCGATCCGGACAACTTCCTTCCCGAGAAGACTGCAAACCGCCACTACTATGCGTTTGTACCATTCTCTGCTGGACCAAGATCTTGCGTCGGCCGTAAATACGCTATGCTCAAGCTCAAGATTGTCCTCTCGACCATCCTGAGGAACTTCCGCATCAGATCTGACATCAAGGAGTCCGACTTCAGGCTGCAGGCTGATATCATCCTGAAGAGAGCAGAAGGTTTCAAGATCAGGCTGGAACCAAGGAAACCAGGTATCAAGGCCTGAGCGAATTTATCAACAGCTTCGTTTCACTCCCCTCGATCTTGTACATCTTGTAAATTGATCCGATCCATATGATCGTGTAATGCGTCGTAGTCTAACCGCCTATGCTTTACCTTTATATTTATCTTGAGCAATAAATTATGCAGCTGACACGCTGCGAAATCACAATAACCGTAACAGCCATTAGTACAATCGATCCTCTTCTTTTTTACATCAGCTGATAGTAACAGAATTCAACATTAAATTACAATAAATAAGAACCTTGACAAAGATACCTGAAGATATTTTAAAGTATGGATGTCAATTTTAAAGAAAATAGAATTAAAACATTGACTAGGAGCAATCGCCGCGAAATCACTGCTGTCAAAGAACATTTTAAATCTTTGCTGCCAACGTTGACGCCGGTCCAAGTTAGAAGGTAATGGCGAGATGCTGTGACTCTCATATAATTGTAGTCCTCTGTAGCATAGATATATCAAATGTTGGTTAGAAAATATTCGTGATACTCTTGTTTACTCTTTTAAGACTCTGAAAGTATTCTTACCTCGTTAGACGACGTTAGGTTAGTTATGCAATCAGATGCAAGCTATCAATATCATCTCTGATGATGTCAATTATAACAGGCATCGCAAACAGCATCACGACGCAGTGATACTTGAACTGCGAGAAGAAGACTTGACAGACATAGCAGATTATTTACAAGAGCTGTTCCGTCTGGACGAAGAAGCAAGGGAGAAGGCTGGTCGTGGGACAATAATTTGGAAAAGACCTAGACTCAAATATCAAAAAGAATTAATTGATCGTCTAAGATCAGGCTTAGTAAAGTCTGTAGAAGCTCAAAGAAATGGTATTAGACATATAATCTTACTTGTTTTCTTAAGAATGACCATTCTTAATGTCTCCTCCGTAGGACAGCCAATAACGAGTGCAGCAGCTCTCCTAGAAACTGCGTTGTACTTTCAATCGAAAACGCCAGAATGGTGGTGGGTAGCTGAACAGCTGTTCCAAAGCTCGCTTCTAGTTGCTGAGAATATCGAGGAACCTGAAAATCAGACTGTTACTATAATACGTTATCTCTATGGACGTTTTTTGGTTAACGAAAGTAAGACTCGTTGGTAAATAATTTCAATATATTTTTATTGACGTCTATAGGTATTTTTTCGTTAACGCGAAGAGACTGTTGTTATTGAATAATTTTGTTTCAAAATGTCAACATGTGTTTTCTAATACAATAACTTAGAAGGAAATTCGCAAGATGCCTTGGACTATTTGAATAGAGCATGGGAGGCTTCGCAAGACAAAACTTGGAACACATCAAAGATCTTAGGTTTCAAACAAGAAAACCTGTTCCGTGAATGCTCTATGCTCTTGTACAAAATTCTCTTGGATTTAGCAAAGCAACAGCGCAAGGAGGATCCAGAATTAGCTGCAGAAACTTGTCAGAGCGCTTTAAAGAGAGCCATTAATTGTTAGTAAGCAATTATTAATTAAGTATTATAAAGATAAGTGTACTAATTGTTTAATCTAGCTGGACACGAGGAATATATCGCTAATGCTCTTTATGAACTCGGCAAGACTCAACGATCGGCGAAAAGAATGGCACAGGCTTTACAAAGTTTATCGAAGTTCCTTGCGATAACTACCAGAATACCTGATCCAGAAGGCCTTTGCGATGCTCATATGGAACTGGCCTTAACCTACAAAGTGTGTTTAGCCCATTGTTTGCTAATCAATTAAATTTATAGTGATTTTTTTTCTGACATTTAAACAGAAACTGGATGATGATTTCAACACGACAAAACATCTTAGAATGCTGAGAGAGTGCGCTTCTAAATATGAACTGTCTCATAAGCTTGCACAGGCACATTATTACACTGGGGAATATTTATTAAACCGAGTTTGTTCTCAAAATATAATTCACGCTGTGTTATATGGATCAAAATTAATTATTCTTGTAAGGAATTATTACTTCTACATTAAAGGATCAGTCAAATTTGGCTACAAGTCATTTGGAGTACGCTTTTACACTCTACAACAGTTTGGGCCTTATGGACGATGCTGATCGGGCACGATGCGTAGCTGGGGTCTCAAAAGGTCGCATTTCTAATTTATTTTTAATATGTGTTCAACCTTAAGCTTAGTCTACTACGAATTGATTAGGTCAAGAAACTATAGATCGATATACTGAATTGATCTGTCTCTGTGGACAGAAAAATGTGTCTGCAATATTGAGTGTTTGTCGGTGGAAAAATAGTAGGACGCCATTTTGGACAGATCAACAAAGCCCAGCATCGACTTCCGGGCAGGATGTTCACGAAGAGGAAACTGCAGATGATGAGCATGGTAAAACTTAACTGAGACATTCTAAAAGTATTTAGTTAATTTTTTGCGGATTAAGGATCTCAAAGAGAAGAGGATGTTATCAGTGATAAATCGGAAGATATTACTAATAAAGAATCTGGAACATCATCGTCACATACACACCATGAAGATGATCCTCTTAACAAGGGTGAATCGATAATTTTAGAATATTAATATATTGCACGTATTTCTAATAATTTCTATTTCGTTTATACATTCAAATTTTCATACGTGTTGCCAAAGTTCATAAGGTATATTTGAATAATTGAGTTGTATGTATTTACAATAAAACCATAAAAGTCGCATATTTTGTATTTTCTTATCATCAACACTTCCTGTTCTGATAATAACTAGCATTATATGCATACAGAGGAAAACACAGTTTCAGGTAAATACTAAGCTGTTATGATAATTTTTTAAAAATTAAATTGGAAAAGTTTCAGAGAAAAAATAGAAAAGGTGGAGTTGCACAAAGAACCGCGTTCTTCGTTTTCGTAATGTCGCATATACAAGTCTCGATATACCAATCCTATAAATGATACAATTAGTTAAATCAGGCACTTTTATAGCACTGATTTATTTCTCGTTCAGATTCCCATGCGATGTCATTCTCATGAGAGTTTCATTCCAGTGGATTTTATGTGTTTTGGGCAATGTATTCTTCTTGAATCTTCTTCTTCTCCGAAGTATCTCCCTTTCGAATATTTAAGTCTGAGGAACATGTTGAGTTGTTTGATCCGTCCTTTTCATTATCCTGGGTCTCTTTAGAAATTTCTTTTGATATATTTTCCAAAGTTTCTGGTACGCTCTCTTCGGATTGGTCAATTACTTTTGAACTCTGGGTGTGATCTTGACTCCTTGTTACTGGAGTTTCTTCTTCAAACATTTTTGTTAACACTTCTTCTAATTTCACCGATTCTTTATTGGTTTCCTTCTCTGTATTGCTATTTGCCTTTACGCTGATATCTACTAGTTCAGATTTCCCATTTTCGTCAGATTTCGCTTCATAAATGTCATCATTAGCTTCTTTATTATTTTCTTCTTTCTGTTGATCTTCTTTTTCATCTTCTAACTGTAGGGATTCATCATCTGCTACGTAAATACTTGTTATTATTTCTTCATCATCATCATCGTCTTCTTCGTCTTCTACGTTTTGATCTTCTTCTTTATCTTTTGTTTCATTGTTTTCCTCAGGCTTGTCCTCTGTTAACTCTCTCGACTCAAGAATCTTCGTAACTGAATCATTCAAATTAATCAGTGCCGGTGCTGTTTCTGGATCTTTTTCTTTCTCTTCAATGCCTTTCTCAACATCTTTTTCCTCACCTTCTATTGACTCTTTTGGCACCTCTTTTGAAGACAGTTCCTTTATCGTTGAACATACTTCCGTCTGAGTATCTGCTTCCACAACATCTTCTACGTTATTAATGTCATTTAACGTAGTTGGTTTATTATTTTCAGTCGGAGACTCTTTTGTTATGGTTTCCAAGGATTCTGATGAGTTTTTCTTAACTTCTTTTCTACTCTCATCCACATCTACATTAACCCCTGGTTGACTGATTTGTTCAGGGTCTGGGTTTAATTCTTTTGCCTCAACAGATAACTGGAAAACATCCTCCGATGTCTCTTTTTCTTCTTCTTCAACATCTACAGACTCTGTTTTTCCTACTTTGCATTCTTCTTCAACTGGTTTCAGAACTTCCTTATTATTCTCTTCTGTTTTTTCATTTCCGTTATTTCCAGTGTCTACCGCAGAAGATAACTTTTCTTTCTTCCCTTCGGTTTGCATCGTCCCTTCCTCAGACGTGGCAAGCACTTCTTCTTGTATGGAAGCTACTTCTTTTTCTTCAGGAAGTTCGAGTTCTGCTGACTTTTCCTCCGTCGAAATGATGTCTTTAGATTCAGCCACATGTACACTGTCTACTTCTTTATCCTTAATTGAATCTTTCTTTTGCTTTAATGAAATAACATCAGTCCCACTCTCAGCAGTCTCTTGATTAACTTTTTCACGAAAAGCATCCGATGTACTACTCACGTCATGGGATTGTTCCTCCAAACTAACATCTGTGTTCACATTGCTTGTTGCAGATTCTGTGTCTACAGTTTCCTTCGTCTTTTCACGCTGACTCGTTGGTCGTATTCTACATAATGTAATTTCTGGCTGTTTCAAATGTGACAGTTCGTGAGTCATTCCAATGAGTTTGTTTTTGTAGCCAACGTTGCAAACATTGCAGACATACTCTTCCTTGTCCTTCTTCAATTTGTCAATGGTATTCGTCTTTGACGTATGTGTCTTCTTTTTAACGACTTTACCCTTTTTCTGTGAAATCTTCTTTGAGCTGGTAGACAATTTTGACGACTTTTCAAGACTCTTGAAATCGGTTGGCGGTGTTGACTCCTTGCTTGATATTGAACTGGAACGAGTGCTTAGCTTCACTACATTAGTCACATTTTTCTCAAACAATTGTGTCATGGGAATTACGTTAACTGTTCTTATCGTTCTTTTAGGACGCGTGGAATTGCTTTCACTGGAAGAAGATCCACTTATAGATTCCGATAATTCTGATTGACTAACGTCAGATTTACGTGTCCGTAAAGATGTACGAGTATTTCTTGAAGTAATTATTTGTACGTCTTCATCCGAAAACGAGGTTTTTTTGGAGAGTTTCTTTTTCTTTTCAGGTTGCGACTGAACTTTAGGAGCTCTTCTTTTTTTCGATACAGACGAATCGGAATCGATATTACGTACATCTTCAATTTTAATTGTTTTTTGACGTAATGACTTTCTCACTCCTGGATTAAAAGTTTGCTCACTCGATTCACCATCAGATTTCAATTTCTTAACAGGCTTAGATTTAACTAAAGAATCATCTATGTCACTTCTGCTTCTTCTGCTTCGTGTTCTAAGTTGTCTGGGCACAGATTCTTCTACTTCTTTCTTTATTTTTACAGTTGAAATGTCTTCTTCTGAGCTATCGTCCATTACAACAAACGTAGTGTTACCCTCTTCGTCTTTCTCTATGTTGTAACCCCTGTTATCTCTCAAGGATGCATCACCCATTACATCTCTTAAGAATACTGAGCATAATTTTGTGTTTTTCTTCGCAGTGGAACCCTGTGTTTTTTTTTTAATTGGTAATGTCTTCGAAGGGTCCATCGTGCTCCAGCAAAATTTACATACAGTCAAACCTGTGCTGTGAAATCTGTACATGTCGACGCCATTTTTGATTGTATTCTCACAATGTCCACACATTCGACTTGAGTTTGTTGCTCCTTTGTTAATCATCTTACCATTCTTCGCCCGTTTAGATTGCGCACGACGGGTAATAGGTTTCATGGTGCTCGAATCAGCTTCGTTATCTGATATTTCAATTACGTCAATTTCGTCACGTGTAATAGACGTAGTTTTTCGACTTACCACGACCGTTGATGTCTGTAACAAAACCAAGACAAGCCTTGTAAGCATATCAAAAAGTTTATTAGCGAACAAGACTAGTTCTGAAGTTGGTCAAACAGTAATACCTTAGATAAATTGGAGAGACTCAGTGTATGCACAGATATTTGCTTGAAATTTTCAATTGATTTCTGAGACAAAGTTTTCAAGTCGGAGAGTATATCCAGATTGTACCGACATGGCAGACATATCAGCAGATTGGACACATGTATCTTAGGAGGCTGTAAAATTAAAGCACCAATCGATTAATATATCAATTCTATGAAAAACATACTGCTCCAAAATAAACACTGGCTAAACTGCAGAATATAAGTCGTTCATGAAGTCAATTGTGGATTGTTTAGTTTTTTTTTTACATGAAGTCCTTCAACAAGAAGTCATATTCTGCAGTTTTACCTTAACACTTTTCAATGACTTACATCTTGTTCAAAGCATTCATAGATCTTTCTTGCAAACGTATCAACAGACTGTTCATCATTCGCAAGCTGAAATAGGTGTCCAGTCTTGTTTGTCTGTGCACATAGACTGCAACGATTCTTTTGTTGGGAAGCTTTGAAGCATGCTACAGTATGACGAGCCTGTTTATACTTTCGCACAAACTTGTCACACTGGTTCAACTCAAATGCGCACTTGTGGCATAACTTTGTGGAATAGGCGTCACCTTTCTCAACCTAAAAAGAAGAACCAAAAGAAAATAAAATATTACGGAAACATGGACAACATACAGGTTACCGAGACTGCCGCATTCATGCAGCAAGCCGGACTTCATGTTGTTAGTAATTCTACATCGTCGTCACTACTTCATCGCGGATATATTTGTATTGCATTCGACCATAACCATTCCATGCTTATATTGTTTACAATTACGTGTTTCTACTCCAAAAAAATATAAGAGCGTAGCCATGTCTATAGAGACGCGTTGACGCGACTTTAAGCTTCGACCGTTACTTTGTTTAAATGTATTCACTGTTAATCATCACAGTGAAAAAAAATACCAGGACGCTTACCTTCAACGAGAGGCAACTCTCCAATTTACCAGAATAAGACTTGTTGCCTGCTGTGAAAATATCGAGGAAAACGCCTTTATCACTCGCGCAAAGACGACAATGAACATCTGACATACTGGCATGTGAAATTACCCTAGATTATATCGGATTGCGCAAGCACCAAACACAGTTTAATATCTATACGGCGTTCCGAGGAAAACGTCGGCACTACTAGTTTAGAAGCCACATGGGAGATAAAGCGATGAAGAATACTATTAATTTGGCGGCAACGTTATTATAGAGGGTCAAATCATGATTTATTAAAGCAGCTTCCTCTGTATAGGTATTACGAAGAATTAAATAAAAATTCAAAAATAATTTACGGTACAAATATTGTCCATAATTTTTTAAAGATATTTTACCTTGCCGCATCAAAATTTTACTAATAGATTTATATTATTTCAGATATTTATTAAATTTCTGTGTAACGGAATCTAAAAACAGTATCGCCATCTAGTGCCTTTAGTCAAAATGTGTCAGCATGGCAGTTTTATTCGAGATATCGATTCGACAATTTGGATTACGTTTTCGTTTCTAAACTATTCCTGTATTCTTTATTCTATGCGTGAAAAGGAATGAGGTTAGAATTAACAGCATTGTTAGCAACTGTTAGGAATTTTTCCCGGCTATTTGACGTTGTTTGTAATACCTTACGAATTTTAGATCTCTATTTAGCGGTGTTACTACAATGAGGGTATTTCAGCATAAGGTACGTTTAGATTCCGAATGTTGTGATTGATTAAGCAAAATAAGAATTTATGACAATTAATACGTCTTATATGATCATAATGGGAAAATACTTTACGTTTGTAGGTTATCTTGGATACCACCAAGCAGATGAGACGATTATTATTACCACGTTACTTTACGAACGATACATATGAAACTAATGGAATAGAAAAAAGTGAGTGTTTGTAATGAATTGTCTTAGATTTTTTCATAACGTGTACAATTATTTAATTTCAGCTTTGAATCAAGTGACTCTCTTAGGCCGGGTAGGATCAGACCCACAGAAACGTGGTACTACAGAACGTCCTGTTGTTGTTTTTTCTGTAGCAACCCATTTCAATTACAAATACGAAAATGGTAAGCTTACTAAATGCTACTAAGCAGAGTATAGATGCTGTATCAATTGGAACATTACATTATTACTTATCTTTACAGGAGAGTTCAAGCAGCATACTGATTGGCATAGGATCTGTGTCTTTAGACCTAACTTAAGGGATACTGTATATAATTTCATGAAGAAAGGACAACGTGTGTTGATTAATGGAAGATTGAGCTATGGAGAAGTTCCAGATGATACTGGAAAAATGAAAAAGCTTACAGCTATAATAGCTGACGATGTAATTTTCTTTCATTCACCATAGATATATAGCCATGCACGCATATCCAACATAAAAACATAGTATATAGAAAAACTTTCAAAATAAATTTTATAATCCATATTTAATCATGCATTAGTTTCATTTGATTCTATGTCAAAATCCAAAAAATGATTATTTTAATTACCTATAACACCACAATCATTCGAAACAGCAGTTTCGAAAAAAACATTGTAATAACGTACACGGAAACGAATTAGTATAAAATGAAATGTGGAGAATGATCCAAAGGTAATGGATGAGAAAGAAAGGCTTTCGGATGTATCATCTTAATAAGTAAATAATTCTATATTTACAACGTCCATCATTCATCATCTGTCCATAACAAGATACATAATAAAATGGCGCTACTTCTAGAATTTTACAAGTATCATATTTTTATACACGAAGATCGCACTCGACGCATAACGTCATCTCATCGAATCATCGTCATTTGCCAACTACCCTTGCCTATTACTTTTTCCTCCTCCTCCTCCTCCTCCTCTCATTCTTATTATGCATTCATTCATTTAATTACTTAAATCATTCACTCCGAGGAGACTATTCGATAAATCATCACTCTATCCTCTCCTATGTCCGTCCAAGTATAAATTATGTACACTTTGTAAACGAAACTTAAAGATATATACATTCGTATCTGCGTGTGTGTATTGCGTGGATGTATGTGTTTATGTGTGCACGTATGTATATACTATATATTTATATATATATATATATATATATATATTCCTCTTATCTCCATAATATTATGCTCTTTTAAAACGTGCACCTCGCGGCGTCTTAATCTTAATCATATATCTCCACGTATCGCTCATTAATTAATTATCTCATTAAACTTTATTTCGTTTACCTTATAGAGATCACAGTATACAAGAAGCCAGATATAGGTCTCGATTCTATTTAGCTTGCACGCACGCCTCGATCATTCGCTCTCCTATCATTCGATTTCCGTTAAACTTAATTCACGCGTCCCTCATTAATTAATTAATCTCCATACGAAATGACTCGACACTCGCAAACTATCACTCTCCTCGAATCACGTGCAAAAATACAGGTAGGTTTTCTTTTTAAACGCGGTATCTCGCACTCTCTCGGCTACTCTCGGTCAATCTCTTCCTCTGCTATTTTTAAAAATCATCAATCGATTGGCAATTAATTAATTCAGACAAAAGTACCGAGGAGTTTAGAAAATGAGTGCCGACTGAAGAAAAGCCAAACGGGAGAGCGAGTCCGGTCGTGGAATGTAAGCCACAATCGCGCACCAACAACATTGAAATTTCGAATATAAATTTTGGTAGTAAAATATATATTTATATATATATATTTCTTTTTTTTTCACTATATATAACTCTGGCCCCGGATTTCCATAAAATTCTTCCTATTTTGTTAATAGATTTTTTTTAATAACTCTCACAGAAACATACATGCATGCATCAAGTCACTCACTCATGATATTCACACGCACAATTATTCACTTAATCATTCACTGTCTCTATGCATTCCCCTTTTCTTACAACATACATCCTCATAACGTGGTAGTAACTTATGTACATTAGAGATCCTACGCACTAGAGTATAGTCGATTATATTAACTTGCATCGCATTAAACCGTTATCTCACGCTCGTCGCCTCCTCTTCGATAACGATAACGAATCATAATGAAGATGACGATAATGATAGCCACAATAGCATTGTTACTTGACACAGAAAAAAATCTCGGGACACGAAGTTACTTCTGTTGAACAAAATGTCCACCAATAATTCCATCTAAATCCGATGAAACAATGGCAGCGGGAAGCAAGAGTCAAGCTATATCATTGGTTCAGTAAAAACACTGAGAGACCAGGTTACCACAGGAAAATGACTTTCGATCTGAACGATCATAGCGAATCGCAATATCCTGATGCTTTAATTAACGCATTCGTATCAGAGTCTTGGTTCTGAGCAAAATTCGTTGTGTAATCGAATATGGCTGTGGGCTGGTGGGTAGGCTCTAGTGCAAGCATCTTGAGTAAATCGTAGTACGAAGTAGAATTAGACGTAGAAGTTGAGGATAAAAAGAGGCTTCAGGAAGAGCCTCATCGAGAGATCCGCTTCACGGAAGCGTCTGTCGTGTCTCGAGGTACAATCCTTGGAGTTAATAGAACTAATGTTTGTCGCGAGAGGAGAAGGTGAATTCCGCCAATCAAGGATGTCCAGGAGCAGTTTCGTACACCATTGCACTTGTAAAATTCTCTCACTGTCTCCTTCTCTCTCATGGGCAGTAAGGGGAATGGAGGAGGGTATCCGCTCATGGATTTTGAGGACTTCCTCGCATCTGCTGCACCAAATGAACGTGTAGAAGCGAACTCGTCGTCGAGCGAAGTACGGGCGCGAGGGAAAGGATGAGCGCGGATCGAGATTCGTCGCGCTCCTCAAGGCTTCATCTCGTCAATCGATTATCAGGAGGATTCAGGGATGAGGAATATTGATAGAGTAGCTAGGGAAGATGGATAATGACGAGGATGAGGATGAGGAGCGACGTCCGTGTCCCTGTGGTCAGTCTTAACTCGTAGATCGATCAGCTCCAAACTCGTGGAATGAAGACCCACGGCATCATCTGCGCGGCCAGTTACTCCACGATGCGATTCATCGCCGATTGACCAATTATACGATTGAGCGTTCGCGTCGTTACTGCTAGGTCCCGCGTCACTTCCTCTCTTCCGGTTCTTGATTAGTTTTAACGAGATTGTACGCGTGACTCCTATATTTCGCTGGAGGGTCGTGTAGAGGCAGGGGTTCGCTGGCTGGTTGGTTCATGCTGGACATCGAGAGATCCGTCGGCATGTCGACTTCCGGTTCTATTGTTGACATCGTTCCGTCTTCTTCGGGCTCTGACTTTATCCGCATTTGCTGGCGCAGCAAGGAGATGTTCTTGATATTCTTCAGTTCAGTGGGATTGCGCAGGAATCTGAAGAAGAAGAGAAAACATTGAACTGGTGTTTTACTTGGATGAGAATAGAATGGTACAAGAAATGGTGCGGATACTCACTGATAGCAATGACGCTCGCCCTGGACCTTCCTGAGGATGTTGACTCGATAATAATAACGCAGTGCTCTGCTCATCTTGTCGTAATTCATTGAAAGATGATTCTTTTGAATTCCCCAGAGACGAGCAAGTCCTGGTGGGTCGACAATTTTGAAAACCCCAGTTTCTCGGCACTTCCACGCTATGTAGTGCGTGTATCGCTGTGAGGGGTCGTTCAGCAGTTGCTGAAGGAAGTCCCAAAGGAGTCTGCCATCTGAAAACGTAAGAGCACCCAGGTGAACAAAAGCAACGAGATCAGCAAAAGAGTTCAGGAAAAAACCAAGGATACTCACTGGTGTTTGGCTCGTGCGAATCATTAGGGAAGAACTCCCGTGCGGCGGTTGAACTCGCTCTGAACGCACCAGGAGTCAGTGGCATCATCTGCGGCGGCAATGTGGGGCTGGGTTGATCCTTGACGCAGACCTCACTCAATCTCTGAGCAGCTAAGGCCGTGGGCGTAGCTGGTGGACTATTGCTACTCTGATGATTATCCTCGTCGGAGTCGCTCTTGTACACTTGGGTCTGCGCGCTCTCCGTATGTCCCGGCGAGCCAGCTTGGCTGTCGACCGAGGGTGCCGGGGAGAGTGTCACCGAATTCGCAGACATTAGGGAGGCCAAATTAGCAGCGTAGGGATTCTCGACCCACGTCGGCGTTGGCGGATGCGAATGAGGACTAAGAGGATAGGCCGACGGCCGAGTAGGAGTGACAGGACTGCTAGGTAAGCACCTCTGGAGCTGATTGAAGTCACGTGCGAGCATCGTCAGGACATTGTGAAGAACGTCGCCCGCACCAGGACACCTCTCACCCAGGTCGGATTTTGTCAGAAGGCACAGAGCCTTCCCGTTCATTTGAAACATATCCATGTCAAATTGTGGCAGGTCGAACTCTCGTTCAGCCCAACGCAAAAAGGCAGCCACATCTTCCCTGGACCAGAGTCTCGGGTCCGAGGCTGTAACAAAGAAAATAACAATGAAGAACAATGACCAATCACCACGGTAACAAAAACCAGACATAGTCCGTATGACCGGTACTGAATTTACTGACCAAGTGTGGTGGGCAGATGCGTCTTGAAGTCGAGCAAGGGACTCGGTGGTGGATGAGCAGCGGGTGAGAAGCTCATCGTGGGTCCATATCGCCAAAGAAGATCCGACGGGCTGAATGGCAATGATATCCCGGGTGGGAGACGGGAATCCATTCCCGTCATACCGCCTCCAGCAGAAACCGGTGGTAGCTGCGGCAACTGAATCGTCGGCAACAATTTCATAACACGTCCTCGCGCCAGTACAATCTGCGACAAAAAGAAAATTCAAACCGTAAGTGAAAGCCATGAATTTTCCACGAGTCTCATTTGAAAATCAGCCAATCGCTACTCGTATCTCTACACAATACAAGTATATAGAAATAGACCAGGGCTCAGGATCTAATCAGTGAATTAGGTGGCTAAAGTAAACGATCCTTAGTCACTGTTTAAGGATGCATTAGCCATTACCCGTTAGGAACCAATAAGCGAACGGACGGCGAACAATCAAACGATGTCAGAAGCTATGTCAACATCGGGACGTCCGCCATCGAAGACATCCACGTCGGCCATTTGCATAGAATATAGAGGCATAAGAATGAGCCAGCGCCGCAGGAAGACTGTATCCGTTCCCCGTTCGAATCTACATAACGTATTTCCATTCGCTTCCACCTAGAAGTCGTCGCTTCGATAGAAACTGCCGAAAACTCTGAGACTTCGAGTTATCACACACTCACCATACAGTCCGACCTTTGTTACCCACGTCAAGAAGAATTTAACCCAAGCGTCATCGACGCGTGCACAGTAAGTCATTTTGTCTAAGTCCAATTAAAGTCAGTGAGAATCGTTAGAAAATTTTGGAAAAAAAAAAAAGGCCGCCAGACCTCATCACGAGTAAACACGAGATAATAAACCTGGACGGAAGTCCGCGCTTCCTGGGACGTGAGATTGCCGATGACCGTGGAGGCAAGCGAGCTCGGTCGAAAGAGGGGAAAAAAAAGGAAGCAAAAGGAAGAGAGTAAAGATGGCGATTTCCTGGTGCGAGAGCGCCGCGCGAGACAACGGCACATCGACCTTCGCGTGCCGCGAGTCTGCCTTCTTCTCAGTGGCCTCTCTCATAGGCTCCGTCTCCTTTCTTTCTCCAGGTACCTCTCTACTCTCTCTCTCTCTCTCTACATTCTCCTACCGGTCGAAGCATACTCCTCCAACCTCCTCACCTTGTTGCTCCTTCGGCATGACCACCTCCACCTCTCCTACTCCTCGTTCCGATCGCCGTTCGCCACTTCTCTCTATCGCTTACGCAAGAAAGGTAACAAACCAGATTCCCCAGCTCTGTTCAGCGCACAGAAGTCGGACGCTTTTTGCGAGCGTCTACGCCTACGGGCGTCTCCGAGCGTCTCCGCTCGATCGCTCAAGAATCTCTTGTCCAGGAGAACCGATCCGTGCCGTCCGGTGTCGTTCGACCTTCGAGAGCCATCGGGGCATCCCCCGTGGAGTTTCAGAAAGAAGGAAAGAACAGTTCACCAAGAGGAAGTAGCATCCGTCCTTCTCTTCCTCTCCCTATCAGCTACGCTATTCGCTTCCACGAGTGCGAACGAGACAGACGTAGAAAGGAAGACGATGAGACTTTTCGTCGGCGAAACATGACTTCCGGCTTATGGTTGGTAACACTGGTCTGTTATACACTCGCGTTATATATATATATATATATATATATCGTACCGAGGATGCTTTTTGCCCGGGCGATCTCGTTCTTATTCGGGTGAGCGGCCTCCTGCCAGTTACGATGACGACGTCGACGACTACGTCGGCGGATGATTCGAGGGGCGTTCTATTCTTGCTAAGCGCTCTCCCATGCAAGCTCAGTGAGCTAATGAGCGGAGCGCGTCCACGCGAAAATCATTTAACGCCAATTAACAGAAGAGCCACGGATTAGGAGTGGTGGATGAGATTATTAATAGAGGAGACGCAGCCGATTAGCGTAGCCGTTGGCAATTAGCGACGGGACGAACGTGTAAAGCCGGAAGTGCCTAGTAGATGGGAAGCGAGGAAGGAAGTAGGGGTCCGAGACCTCGAGAAGTCACGATGACCTCATACTGACCGTGCCAACGATACACACACACACACACACACACACACACACACACACACACTTGTTTTACAACCGAACTCTTAAGCAGACTCCTTAATGTCAAAGGTACGTTATGCCTTATTCATGGGAGCCAAATACGTTACATAATGCATACGTCGAGTCGAGCGCGCCTTAAGACGCCTGTACACGCAAGGTACGAGTAATTTGGAAATATTTCTTTATCTTCAGGTTAAGCCAATCGAACGTCTTTGGCTACTTCCGGTTTTCAGGATACCGCTTGTGGCTTCTTGGTAAAAAAAAAAAAAAAAGGAGATCAACGATCGCAACCAGTCGTGCTCTGCTGTCGCGCGAGAGACGCGTCTACTGTGTGGGATTGAATAATATATAACCAGGAAGTGAAGTCGCGCAAAAGGAAGGTCCTTGGGGTTCAGTCGACATAGCAGGATTTAAGAATCGTGATCGAAGTAACGTTACCGATATGCGGACGCTGCGTAATCCTCACCTCCACCATCACCTCCGTCTTACTATACGTGTAGCCGCCTCCGCGCGTTCAACGTTCCGCACTCCCACTGTTCCGGGTTCTCTCACGTAAGATCTCGTAGCCGGTCGCCAATGTATTTATCACCATGGGTATAGGTACCGCTAGCTCGACTCTTTCACGTGTAAGCAAGAGAGTAAAGCAAGTAAGTAAATAAGTAAGTAAACCTCGAGTTCGAGGAAACGTCCGCCTATCTCCTGATACTTTTTAGACGTTGCCCTCGCGACGACCGCTTTCGGCTCTTTTTACTTCCTCCTGGCTCGACGCGCCGGAACGCGTGACGAATCTCACCAGGCGGAACCCTTCTTCCGCGACTAGTGCGTAGCAAGAACGATTGTTATTATTATTATCTGGAACTTGGGTAGCTGAGAGTGTAATACGTCTGTGGCACCTGATGCTACCAATGTGTATTTGATTCGTTCGTAGGCACAAACGAGTAATGAAAGATCGAGGGGACCGTTATATGTGGAAAGTCGTAAGGAGATGGCCCCTCTTATTATAAGATACGTGAATCGACTTGCAGCTTGGATCGATCGCTTTAATTATTATTTTTTCTTAATTTTTATTCGAGTAGCTCGAATTACAAAAAAGAAAAGCTACGTGCTCGTGATAAAGTAAGCAGCTTCCGTATTGATACTCGGTAAGTTCGGTGCGTGCATTATCGCTTGGAGGACAGCGAACCTATTGGTTTTTGCAGCAGTTGCAAACGCGCGTACGTGCACTTGACGTAAACGTATGAAACGACTGAAGGACTGCACGGGTAAACAGAGACTAACTGTTGGTAATGCAGCAGGGAGGAGCGACCGAACTGCGTTGTATCGACCGAGCTTCATGTACTGAACTCACTGGAATAATATGCGCTAGGACACATTGAATAATTATCAAAGGCATTATAACTCTTTTTAGAGTAAGACGAAAGGTGCTAAGGAGTAAGAGAGAGAGAGAGAGATCGAGATAGCAATGCGGAAGATTTGGCCCGAGAAATTATTGGAGGCCGAATATTTAGCGGGACGCTGCGAGCGAAGCAAGCAAAGTACAGGCTGGATTTTTGCAAGGCGTCGGCGCCGCGGTGGTGTAACGCGATAACCCGCGAGTCAACAATAAACAAAAAGGCCGTAAAGTGACACCAGAGACGGGCAGTAATAGCGTGCGGAGGAACTGCGAGACACGCAGATATAATATATATAAAATAAATATGTATATACGATATATATAAAAAAATCAAATTAAATAGAATATAAGAATTCGAGTGGCCAAGAACCGAACCGACACTGACAATGAAGTAATACCAGGCGAGAAATCAATTCGCGACGGTGGGATCGGCTGAAATTGCTTGGAATCCGTCGGGCATTGTTCGGCCGTGTAGATCGGCAAAGCCCAGGCAGGCGATAACGCGGCACACGACACACGGAAGTGGATTAGCGCGATCGCCCGAGGTATATGGACAGGACAAAGGCCGTGCGTTCGCGAGTGAGAGGGAAGTACAAGAATAAGGAAGGAAGCAGGAAGTAGGATCGCCGCCTTTCATAACGGTCGGAATTTATCGTCGTCGTTCATTTCCGTCGCGAAGTAAACGCTCCAATATTATATCCGCATTATAGGCGAGACAAGGCAGTAAGCCGAGCGGCCATATTGCGCGTACAATCCGCAACGACAGTGCCCGACACTGCGTCGTGATAAATCTATAGTCGGTTACTCGAAAATCTCGAGTGAAAACCGAAACGAGAAAAGGACGAATTAATCGATGTGAACGATGGGCTAGATGTGAAGACTCGAATCGGGAAATATAATGGGGGCGTGAGTGGCCACGTGTGAACGGGGACGTACCATGTGCGTCGTGTATGGTTTCACTGATAAAGGCACCGACGTGTCAGTGACCTCCAGGCCTCGTACTGATAGCCCGGGGGCACCTGCCGGCCTGTTCGCTCGTTCGCGTTATTACGTGAATTCTGTGATCTTACGATCCTCCCTCTTCGTTAGCCGCATCCCCACCGAACGTTTTGTGACACTGGCCTAACCTCACCGATACCTCAGTCCAATCTTCACGATGACGAAGTAACGATAGAAATATTCAGGGAGACTGATCTTGTCGGATTTCACATGTCAGGAGGGTACATGGTCCAGGTATCGTAGGATCCATTATTCCATGAAGGTGACCAATGGAGTGAGAATGACTGGTACCTGAGCAAGTGATAGGTGGAGGTGGTAAATGACTGTTGGAAAAGACACGTGAGGTCTGCGAGATTGAATTGGGCAACCTGTTACGCGTCGTTCGTTCCTTTTGAGGATGGATGAGCGTCACTGGCCCCCACAAAGAGAGCAGTGAGAGAGACTGGCGGTGCACGTGCATGCAAGTAACGCCGACCGGAAGTCGATAAAAAGCCCGGTTCACCCTCGTCACTCGGCACCAGCTTCTCGTCATGGGAACGAGTCGTAAGGAGCGCGCGGTCCAGACCTAAAACCTGCCTGGTCGACTCGATCCCTGCACTTCATACTCCCTTGGCCCTTCTTTCCCTCCTTCGCCCCAGCCGTCCCTTCGTCGTCCCATCCTTCTTCTTGCTTCCATCGTCACTCCACCTCATCCTTGGCTCGGCCCTCGAGTGGATCGGTCGGCCCTTGCAAAAAGTCCCAGAGAAACATTTCGGATCGCGAGGTCTTTTTGCTGGCAGCTTAATTGAGCCGTTTACGCGTTTCCGTCTCGCCGATGAAAACGCACCGGCAGCCGAAGGTTTATTCGAAATCGCCATAAAGAGACGAGAAGCTGAAGAAGCCAAAGAAGCACGATCGCCCGACCGGTTTACATGGATGCGATTCAGAGACCGCCGTTGGTCGGTGTCCGCCATGCGTCTTTATGGGGAATCCTCAATGACTCCGAGTCACGGAAGTTCCCCGTCGCGCCAAAGCAAGTTTCCGTTGGGTTATTCACAGATGAATTCGGAATCTTAGTGAAAATAGGATTACGTAGTTCCGGGAAGTAGCGTTCTCGAAATGGCTCTTTAAACCTCAGTAGGAGTTTGAGCGTTTGAGTAAAAGACCGGGAGGTGAATGCCGTGAAGGTAAGCTGGAGGTGGTTGAAGTTGTTAGACGTTAATAGAAGTGCAGTGGCGCCACCTCAATTCCGCGCAAGGAACTATGAAAGTTAATTGCAGGAAGCCAGTATAGGATATGGGTAAATTCCAAAAGGGTTCTGGTTCTCTCACGTGTACCTGCTATCCCTTAACACCCTCCATATACCCTTACGGGAATATCGAGACAATAAAACGATCCCGGGTCGATGCACGTGATGGCACCAATAACGGTGCAGGAATTACTTGGCATGAAAACGCTCGAAATTAATCCCATCGAGGATACAATGGTCAGTCCGGGAAATCCTGTCAGTTGTAACGTCGTCTTGACACTGCATAGTCTACCGTGTCCCAGAGTCCCTCGCTCCGTCCTCGGTCTACCCATAGTGCCTTGCAGCCATTCCCTCCCGCTGAGACAGAATGCCGAGCGACCCGCCGTACGACCAAAAGCAATCAGAAAGCGACAGGTATATAGGGACAATGCCAAGAAGAATAGACAAAGGTTGTCGGAGGTGGTGGAGGATGAGACCTCGAGTGTCCCGACGGTTCGTCCGGTTCTAAATCGAGATTAGTCGACGGAACCCAAAGCGAACGTGGTTCGCTAGTAGTAGAAGTAGAAAGAGTATAGAGCCCAGTATCAGGAACACGAATCTGTGTCTGGTATAAATATGCCAGGAGGAAGTGTACAATAATAGAACGGGCGGACGTCGCAGACATACTGCACGAGCTCATAAGAATAATACGGTAGCCGACGGGGGATGCTGCGTGAGGTCGCGTCGCCGTGTCTCGTCAAAGATTTTAGGTTAGAATCGACCACCCCGACGTCAACGAGGAAGAAGCTGAGACCTGAACTAGGTATATAAAGGTACCCTCCTCCCGGATCCAATTCGTAATGATAGTTATCCGACCAAGAGGAATGCACGAGTGCGTGCGTGGAGGTGACGCGTGTATACGCATGCGCGCGTGCGTCTGTACAGATGGCAGAAGCGAGAAGAGAAACCCGGAGACAGAGGAGATTCTCTCGAGTCGGGCTACATTCTCCGACTACGACGGACCGGATGCCATCCATCCTTTTCCTCCATCCTCTCCCACCTTCTCTCTCTCGCTCCTTCCCAGCATCCCGACCCTCCACTTTGCTCCGTTTTTCGTGCGAGCCGGAGAAGCGGTCAAAAGAGAATAAGACGAGAAAAAGAGCGACGGAGCCTCTCGAGACTTCGAGAGGTCGGCGCTGCTTCCGGTCCGTTGCGCGCCTTCGTCTCGAAGACCAGGAAAGGCAAACGCTCTCGTGTCGAGACTGCAAGAGAGTAAAGGCGGACACGTGATCGTCCGTAAAACCTTTCGCCAAGGCGAATCGTGTCCGATGCACTCGTACTGACACTGTAATACGTCGCTAGAGCAATAACGTATATGTTTAGTAGCAGCATGTAGGACATAGGACTGTATCATTGATAAACATATAGCTATATATATATATATATTTTTATTCTATCCTGGTTAGAGGATCGCAACTTCAATTGGCTGCGATCTGCCAAAGTATACTTCGCAAGGCGGTACACCCTCCCACCCCGCGTCTATTTCCGTCCGATGTCACGACCTTGCACCTTCGACTCACCGATGTGTCCGTTTGGCCGATCACGACGGATACGAGGAACGCGATGACGACGAGGAGCAACCGTTTGAGAGACACTGATTAGGGAGGGGGTGGGTGGTGGGTTATTGGGCACTGTTCATTCTACGTGTGTGCCGCGTCAGGACAAACTCCCTTTCACCCTCAACTTACACTCGCGGAACTCCCTTTATGATCGGGGACTCCGGTGTCGAAAAGTTCGCAGCCTCCCCCCGACTCCCCGCTCCTATAGCGCGCATCCCTTTAAGTCACTCTGACATCCCCTCCCATTGGGATTGCTCCACCGTCTTCCTCTTCGACAGCGTTACTCTTTTCTCGTGTTTCCTAAAGCCGTCACCACCGCCACCCCTTACCTTCTTACGAAGAGATTTGGCTAATGGCTTTCAACGAGGCGAGATAAGGGTGCCGGTATCAAAAGTTTCTAGACTCTGGTAGTACGCTCTTTGATCGAGAGAAAAGCTAAGGGATGGAGACCCGAGGATGACGGTGTGGAGATGGTAGAAAGGGTGGAAGCATGTAAAGCGGGATAGGGGAGAGGGGCTAAAAAAGGGTACAGCAACGTAGATGGTGCTAGGTAGTGAGTTTTCTTAACGAAATAAATATTTGAGCACGAAAAGAACGGGACTATCTCGATCTTAACGACGCCCAAGGCACCGAAGCCCTAACCCCAGTTGAGAGAATCCACCCTTCTGCCTTCGTCCCACTGGCTTCCGGGTTCCGGTTCTTCCGGCCTGGCGGAATTACGTTCAAAGGTCTCTCTCTCCCGCCTACTAGGGTTCCTTCCGCCTCCGGCCATCAGCTTTGCGCTATCTCTCTCTCTCTCTTCAACCCTCGTAGCAACCCCCACATTATCTCCCTTAAGGTAAGCCGAAATGGAGGGTCGTCGGAATTCAGGCAAGGTCGATCGATACACCGACACCCGCGATAGCAATTCGATCCAAGACACGCCAAACGACAGTCAGATAGTCCCCTTGGTGATAGCGGAAGCCGTTGACCGTCATCGTTAACCAGTCATCTAATAGTCACCGTTTTCTTTTTCCTATTAATAGTCGTTCTTATTATTTCTTCGTTTTATATTTCTTCTAAGCGATCTTTAGTCTCTGCATTTCTCTTCGACTTTTTATTATTACCTAGCATTTACCCAGGAAGCCTCGTTGCTCGAGTCCCCACTGGTTTTCAACGAGTGAAGAAGAAGAGAGCAAGATAAGACCGTTTCTAAGAAGAAGAAGAAATTAAAGTGCATCGCAGAACGCTTCCGGCTTTACCGTCAAGGAGACCCAAGTATCCTCACGTTGAAGTGCCAAGAGATGGCAGTGTAGCCAACAAAGGGTAGCTGAAAGGCTGAATGGCTGACTGGTCTGATAGGTAGGTAGGAATCTGCTTTTATTCAGGATTGGTTAGTTCGAGTGGGAGTACGAACACCAGTACTTCCTAGTGGGCTTGTAAACAGTACAGTCTACGATGAAGATCGAGTAAAGCGTAGGCCAGTAAGCGATTCCTTAATCGATAGTTAATTCGATCGCGACGACTTGACGCCAAAGTGGCGCACTTCAGTTAGGAATTTCAAGACCCGTGCTTCAGGATGTTTTTGATGGCACGTTCACGCGCCAGAAGCTATGGAAATCTTTCTAGTTCTCTTATGTCTGTATAGCTAATGCACGTTTTTACCTCCTGTCCTGAGGCACAAACAAATTAGTTGTATAGCCTGCGGCGGGAAATTTATTTCAGAATTTTCGAAATTTGACGATACTTTGACCGTGTAGTAAAATGGAAGAGCGAGGAAATAATATTGAGAAGAAAGAAAAAATGGAGATTGACGGTAGGGACAAGCGAAGCTGCGACGTGTCTTTCTATGTTAATGTATTCCATTCTAGTGTCATCTACTTTATTACGTCAGTCAATAAAGAAAGGCTACACATAAGACTCAGTACCAGTGATTCATGATTGCCAAAGAACAATGCACGAAGAATGCAGGTTGGATGCACCCATGCATCACGGATGCGTGCGTTTGTTTACAAACCGTAGGAGTTTCAAATGGTACACGATCTTGTTTCAGACAAAATTGTAAGGAATAAATGCTGTTTGGAAATTACCTTTAGCCACGTAAATCCTCAACAAATATCACTGGCACACGCCGCTCGAGGAAACTTCCACTTTTCCACAGTTCATTGGTCAAGTATCCACACAACTCGCGATCGTCACTGACTTTAGCGCCGATTTGATAATCCTTTCACGGTCTCGACGACGTCTTCGTCGTGACACGATAATCGTCGACGTCGTCGTTGTTGCTGTACTGTTGCTCCTACACTCGTTGTACTCGACGAGGAGCGAAGCACGTGAAGATACGTATATTGCTGTGGCGCGTACGCGGTTTACAACGCAACTGCGCGCCTGTCCTGTATATCACAGTGAAAAATTACGCAGAGAAGCAAAATAGGAATCACTATGCAAATGCGGAATGGACGTGGCTCCAAGATGCAGCCTAGTCTACAGCACTGTATCTTCCTTAATATTCTCGGTGGGTTATACGCGGTCCGTTTATCTCGCGTTACGCAGTCTCCTACGTATTCTGAAGAACGCGGGCACACGCGAGCAACAATTAAACATTCAAAGATATACCAGAAAAGAAAGAAGAGAATAACGTACTCTTAAACGAGAAGAGCTCGCCGCGCACGACTGCAGAACCACGGTACGGCACGGCACAATGTACCGTCACGTCTCGAGGATAGCGAGCGACTGAGCCACGAGCCGTCACCCTGGTGAGCCGTTGCCGTGGCTTTAGGAAGTGTCGAGTGTCGAGTGGAAGGAAGGTTGCTCTCTCTACCCTTCGCACCGCCGCGCCGCTACGCAGACGACGCAACGGCAACAGCAATTGCCATTGGCTCCCTGTACGAATCGCTAACGTTCATTGGATGGCGTAATGCGCGCCGAAGGGAAATAGTCGAAGTCGGCTCAGCGGGGAAGAGGACGCAAGTATCACGCAAAGTGGGGATAGCCACTTCCTCGTAGCTTCCTCATACTGACGGAGAAGACCTTAACAGCGAACGGCAGGCGTTGTTCACCTACGGACTTTTGGCTGCGATACTTCCCTTCCTTGCCTACTATCTTTGTCACTGCTACATTATCCTCATCCTCTACACGGCCTTCTCTTTTGGCTACTGCCACTCTTATTTTATAATAGCTACTATACACTGAAGTTAGCTGGTTCATTTGATTTTTAAACTTCAGTTAGTGCTTTTGTATCGAACTCTGCTTCATCTTCCTTGCGTCGTTGCAGCCACTACGTAGACTGGTTATCAACGACGCGTAACGCCTTGTCACGTACTTATGCACGCACATATCTCTGCGGCGTCCTGCACGCATGTACGTGATTCTGATGGTCGCTCGCCCACGATGAAGGAATTCCCAAGATAGGAAGCGATGTCAGTGGTAGTGGTAGCGTCGGAGGCAACGACGTCGGTGGAGGTTATCGGGGAGACTGTCTCGACTCCCGGTAGTAGCAAAGCCAGTAAGAATTTGAACGCTAACGGCCCTGCATAATAAAATCTAGTTTGGCCATACATCAATAACATAACGCGTATACCGTTTAAGACCTATTACTCTTATTAGTCGTTCTTGTCCAGCTCTTGGATGGACACTCAGCTCATCCTCCTCAGCGTCACACTGTAAATATTTACTGTCATCAATAACGAGCACTTCGTAGTCCCCAGAGATTCCTTTGAAAATGTTAACTGACCACCAGGTGGGTTCAGTTCTTTTCTTGATAACTCCAAAATGGTTCCCTTCTCGTTCACCCGGTTTAACCGATTCACCCTAATGCTGACCACAAGCGGAACTGTGAACCCCCTGGGGACTGCGAGTTGTCGACTTTGGTTTTAAACTACTCATTGTCTGGTATACTTTGGCCTGGTCAATCTGTAAATAGGGAAACTCGTAGTTCTAACGCTAAGGAAACAGCCGGTACCGAAACAAAAGTCTGTCCCGGGTAGACGTGGTTGCGGTGAAATTCGACAGCGTTATTATTGACCTGGCCGAGTACGGACGACCAGGCCCGGATAATCTCCCGTAATCTTGGCCCAAGCGCAAACACTCCCTCCTCTGCTCGTTCCCGTGAGCACCTCCTTCCGTCTCCTCCCAACGCCTTGTGACAAACTCTCGCCGGAGACGTTATCGCCATCCCGAGGCAAAGTCAAAGTGCGAAAAGTGGAGCGTCATTGTAATTTCCTTCTTCTTTTTCGCGTTGTTTTCCGGAGAGCAATCGCTCGCTCATCTCTGGCAGTCGTGGAATCGATCAACTATCGATTAGATCAGAGACATCGATAACCACGATAATTCAGGAACTCACATTTTTGGTCCCATAAAGTCCAGGCGTGAGAGGGACGAGTGTGGAGCTGGAAAGACAGAGGAAAGAGGGGAAATGAGATAGCAGCTTCAAAAATTCCATTGAATATTCTCGAATTTCGCGACACCTGCTTCCCGGATAAAGCCAAAGAAAGAAGAGAACTTTAATGTCGGTTATAAAGAAAGAAGAGAACTTATATTAGAGCGGGTTCCCAATTTCGGTTAATCTTTGACACCCTGACCCATCTCCGATAACGGCAAGTTCGTTATCTGGTTGCTAACAATTCAAGTAATTAAATGTATCCGAGAACGTGATACCGTAAGCCAGGGCTGCAGGCTGAATCTGTCATGTTGTCCCACGAAGAGGCAGGCCGGGCCAACTCAAGTTGACTCGAGTCGAGACAATTTGAGTCATGAGACCAAAGGAGTCCCAGTAAACACCACAGCACTGTTGATAGATTTTGATGGCGTGGAGACGGATGCTGATGCTACGTAGAAAAGAAGAAGTCAAAGAATCAAAGGATTCAAGTGGTAAAGGGGTGATTCCCAAGTTGTTGTTTCACTTCCGACAGCCACGCGATAGAGATGCCGCCACAAGGGGAGGCAGAAGACGTCGAGACGATTTTTAAAATTAGCCGAGCTTTAGATAGTAGAAGCAAGCCGCGCGGTCCGCGTCGTTAATCTCGTCGTGAAGACACCCATGACGTCGCTGGCGTCGTCTACGGGTGCTCGAGATTTCTAAGCAATAGGTAGTCAACACCCACCAAGTATCTTATCAGCCATGAAAATAATAAAACTTATCGTACCTCGTAGAACGGATGACGCCGTTAAGGACACCGGAAGCTCAAAGACCCGGAAGGGTAGCGAAGGAAGAACTAGCCAAAAAAATCCTTGCGTGAATCTTGCTCCCAGACTGCTTTGGTTCTATAGTGATTTAGGCTGTTGGTACCCTTAGGAGGTTCCTGGAAAAAAGCATAGCCTGCACCTACACCAACGGTAGCCATAAGAGCCTGAGTATGCGTAGAGACTCACGTGGATAAAGGTAAACGTATCTATAGAGAGACAGCAAGAGCGAGTTCCGAGGCTCATAAGCCAGGCTGCCAGGACATAACAGGTAAAACAGGTTTGTGGGCGTCCTGAGCTACCTGTCCTGCTCCTCTCCTTACTCTCTCGCTTCATCCCTCTCTTTCTCTCTCCATCACATTCCCTCCTCCTCTCCTTGGTAGCGGATCGGTTCACCTCGCTTTGGTGGGCGACGAACGAAGGACCCTGGCGGGGCCTTACCGGCCCCTTCAAGAGGGTCCGCGTCGCTCGATTCCTGCGGAAGAGGCTGAAAGGGAAAAAAGAGAAGAAAAAAATAAAGGATGAGAAAAAAGTAAGAGCCCCCGCACCGTACAGCGGCTCGTAACTTTTCGAAGCCGAAAGGATCCCTCGATGCGTGGTCCGATGCGCCATCCATTGTGCCGACGCGTGTGAGAAAAAAAAAACATTCTCGTGGGCGTCGCTGGGACTTCTACGGGACTACCTGCTCCTCTATGATTAATTCCACGTTTATCCAGGACATTACGCGCCGTTCGGCCATCTCCCTGGACCCTCCGATTTCTTTAGTTCTTTTCCTTCCTTCTTCATTTTATCCGGTTCCACCTCTTCTTCACGTTCCTACCATTCCGACGGTTTGGGGGCTTCCATCGGGAATTTACTTGGTGACCTTTTGAGCTTTGCATACCTGCAGCTCACAGAGCTCACACCCTCCGACGAGTATCTCTGCTCGCCTCTCTTTAACAACCACCTGTCGTGGGGTTGGTGTAGGTAGTAGAAATTAAATAGGTTGTAGGTAGCAGGTAATACGCAGTAAGCAGTGTAGGTACGTTGCTGGTCATCCTAGGTGGCAAATCCCTGAACAAACAGACCAATTAGTTTGGCATTAATTAATTTGTTTTATTACCATCCTGGTGTTTGGTTTAAAGAATTTCGACGAGTACGTCAAGACTTGTTAATTATTATCAAAAATTAAGCGATGCTCCTTTTTAAATCACCATCGATAAATATTGCCAATTGGATGAATTGATTAAAGGAAACGAGACTTGGCCTTTTAGATTTTTCAATTTTGTATACCTGCTGTGAGTGCGAGAGAGACAGTCTTATACGCGTCGCAGTGCTATAGACAAAGACACACGTAGTCTCAACCGAATTTCTGGGTGATACTACTATACCATACTGTATTACAATTAAAATAAAATTCTATTCTAACTGTTTCTGTATGTGGCTATTATTTTTGAATTGTAAATATTATCGAACTCTTTACGTTTACGCCATTCTTTAATGATAACAATTTAAGACAGATGGATGACGTTTAAGGTATATCTTTGAATTATCAGGAAGCTGAACAAAACTCTTATCGCGTTTGATATCAGCTGGCGTATTCGTAGCTTAACTATTTCATTTGCTAATCTATTGCTATCGAGGATTACTCGTTCCCCTCTCTCACTTCTTTTCAAAGAAATATTTCCTTTTGCGCATTTCAAAGAGCGCGACGCCGTGCGGCGCCTGGTGGAGCAATACACACAACCGAGACGGTTACTGCGCAACGTGGAATTTCTCGCGGAGTCAAGCGAAGGAAGGAAATTGCATTGCCCAATTAGAAATCGCAGCAAACCGCAGAGACGCCGACGCGTCGACGTACCGACGCCCGCTGGAAACATTCGAAATTCAACGACGCTCAAAGAAACTTCTTTTCACCTCGATTCTGGCATGATCGATCACGCGACTCAACGTGGCTTTACGTGGACGAGCAATCTGCGCGAGATGGTCGTGGTTTACGTCGTCGATTACATGACGACGCCGTCGGCGACGCCTTATCGTCATTACCCATTAATCATTTGGATTCTTGAAGGTGCCTCCGAGCAATTGCTTCCACTGCCTGTGTTCAGCAAGATCAATAGGAATGCAAACATCCTTTCATCCTCCAGGCATTTCCGGTCTCTGCTTTTACATGCCTATAAGGATGCTGTAGCGGAAATAAAAGAAAAAAAGGAGAAATTAGAAAAAAATTAAGAGGAGATGATATTGCTCGATCGAAGAGCATGGCAAGAGCTTCGGTAGGTCTTCCTCTTGCCTCCTCTTCATCCAGAGAGTGGAAGATTGAAGAGAAGGAAGAAGGGAAGAAAGAATAAGTAAAAAATAAGGAACGGAGCTCCTTACCCGGCACAGCCTCCTACTTCGGTCCAATCCTCTCTCGCAGAAGACTCATTCCCTGCTTTTGCTCTTACAATCAGTTCAGTCCCCAAGTCATTGCAAGAGAACTGCAGCGAGTGGTCGGTGGAGGTGGTGGAGGCAGAAATGGTACAGTCAAAGGCAGCCTTCGTCCCGGATGTGCAGGAGCGTCCCGCCATGAGTGCAGCATCATTACACAGCATTCTTCTGCAACACCAAAGCGGCCTGCACTGGTGAGCCATCCAGGATCTCGACGAAAAGCGGTCGCCATCTCCGTCGTTGCAGGATGACGTAACGCTCGAAGGTGGCGCAAGGTTTTCCAAGTGTCCTCTTCCCTCCTCTATCACCACCTTCTTCGATACTTACCACTTGCCACGTGTGAAGGTCTACGTGGAGAAGGGATCCTAGACCTAACCGGAGGACACGTCGCCGATGAGGCACTTGGCTCCTGGTTATCTTCACGACCGTAAAAGCAACAGCAACTCTCGCAAGCTCCTCACGTAAGACGTTCACGAGAAAAGTTGGCTCAGGCTGGGAGAAGAGCCCTGCAACAAGTGTGAGATTCTCGCACCCCACCCAGCTTTCCATCCAGAGGGTGAGATGAGAGAGAGAGGTTAGAGACTTTTTTTTCAGGAACAAGTAAAACCGTCCTAACCCGTTTTCCAGGCGATCGTTACTCCCACGACAAGATTATGCAAGCGGGTTGACTTTTCTTGGAAACTTTTTTCACATTTCACGGAAAAGCAAGGATTATGTTTTCCTTAGAAAATTCTATTGTTTCTCTTGTATGAAGTATGGTGCAAGAAAGGAAATACAAATTTGCGAAATTACGAATAATATCAATAAGAGAGGTTGGATTGGCTATCCTGAGGCCATGTCTATATGGTGTAAGTGTGTAATTGTAGAAATTCCTTACCTTGCAAGTGCCCACATTTATTCACGTAAACATTTTTCCATTTCAGAAAATCTGTTATGTTGAACTTCGATTTACTCTAATTCCAGCTGCTTAAACTACAAAGTTATACAGGTTGTCCCATTAGCTGTAACGTATGACCCGTTATCCAATAGTCAAATACTTTCACATTGATGTCTACGATCAGTACAGAACCCTTCAAGATTGGTTTTCCGATAAGAATATATCGATTCCGCTTGATGATAACGCAAAGGAAGGAGTAAGTGGTACCTAATTGGAGCTGGAAAGAACAATTAGTGAAACATAAAACGCACGAGCGTCATTCCGTACCGCGTACAGCTTGCGAAATATTGGTCTACATAACCTAAAAACAATCAATCATACAAGCAGCTCTGCAATTCCGTAAAACCTCGAAAATCGTAATCGGCCAGCTAAGTAAATCAAGCTGTCTAAATTGGCTATATATTTTTAAAGCTAGGTTCCTCAGCATTTACGCATTTGAAATTGCCGCCATGTTTTTATATAATCATATACACCTTATAAAACAAACATGAGTCAGTTACCTTCTTTCCTGCGGATTCCTTTCCGTCTGCGAAATTCTTTATACCGTAGTCAATCTTTCTCTCTTTTTTTCCTTCTTCCTCTTTCTCGTTCTCTCGACCCTGAGTCTGTCCCTGTCCGGTCTTTTCGTGTGTTGCAAACAGAGTGACTCATCGAATTTAAGTAGTTGACTTTATCTATTGGACATGACGTACATACACTTCTCCAATTCCGTTTTGCGGCTGCCGTTTCTTTTTCTCTTTCACTTTAAGCAATATTCACTGATAGCAACCACGTCTCGTGCTTTGTCTCCTGGTAAAATCGTTGACGCAATCGGCATCCAAAGAACAGGCCAAAGGGGAAATTCTGAACAATCCGAATGGTCGATCAGCCACAAAAACCACTAGTAGATTAGGGCGGTAAACTGTCTCAGCAACACAACTGATGAAACTCCTAGCTCCTATACTATCCTCGTAGATCCTTATAAAGACATCCCACGGGATTGCAAATAGAGTCCACGTTGCCGTGAAGCCAACGATAAGATATTTGACGCTTAATGTTAGCAGTAACTGTACATAGGAGCTCTAACAGAAATAAATAGAACACCCTGTTAATTTCTTTTTCAAAAATTCTATCTCAGCCTATCAATCTCTGCCAATAGCCAGGTACTCTATGGCTTCCTAAAGGCTGTGCACAATTGTACAAAAGTACCAGGATTTCCCGTAGACAAGAAAGTAATACCAACACGAATACAGCGCTCCTACCAACCAAAGTTCATTTTCTAACAACCCTGTCGCTCTCTAGGTATTTTTCAGACTCTCGAGTTCTTCCTTATCTCTCGAGTCATGGTACTATTCAATATGGCCGGTTACGCGGAATAAAAGATTTATCCATTCGTGGTGGAAGTTGACGTGTCGTTACAAACCACTTGTAGAAGCGTTAGTCATTTTCGCATGCGAAACGTTAGCCAATACAGCCTGTTAGGCAGGCAGACAGGAAGGAAGTGGTGAGGAGGTGATGGAAGGTGGACCTTACCCGGTGACGGCATCGCAATTCCACCATTCCTTCGACTTCCCAACGATTCGAATCTGTTGTCGTTGAGCTTCTTGTGTATGTATCTTCCTCTCTTTCTTCTTTTGTTTGGAAATATTATTCGTAGACCTCAAAGCATTCACTCGCACACTACTCCTCTTGCGATCAAGACAATGCGTGCTGTTGGCGTCGGTATCGTTACCCTGGTTATATTTATCAGCCGACGCTTCAACCAAGTGCAAATATTTTCGCGGGCTTCCACAACGTCTTGCAGACTATGACGTTCATGTCCGATTTCTATAGCTCGGAAAATTCAGTATTCACGTCGCTCAAATAACATCCTAATCGCGTGAGTCATGATTGTCTCGGATATCTAACCTAACTTTTTTTCATAACTTCAAAATAACGTCCAGAACTTTCCTTGGAAATTCATAGACGCTCGTTAGTCTCGATACATTATTTTCAATTCTTTTTTATTTTCGTTCCACAATTTTCTAGTTTCATGGAAACTTTAAATTTTATCCTATTCCCTAAATGCTTCTACATTTCCATTAGATACGATTTCAGAGGATCTGAAATCTCCTTCTAATTTTTTTTTCTCCTTTTCCTCAAGCAACTCGAATTACAGCCGATCGTCGTTTCCCGGAAGTTGAGTCGTGCTGGTAAACCTTGGCCGGAAAGCGAGCAAGTAAGCAAGTGAGCGGCCGAGCGATGTTTCCATTGTATGCACGGTTCGATTTACTCTGACGATTCTTAGCGGCATTCTCACCATACAGGTAAGTAAAGTAAAAAAAAAAATTACAAAAACGTGCACTACGAGGTCAAAGGTTATATCATCCATCAAATCAGACTGAATTTAATTCAGTGGCTAAAATTGGGTTACCTCCTGCTCCGTAGTAAACGTGCTTCACTGCTACAGCATTACCGTAAGCGATTATATAAGAAGCATGTGTAACACGTGTAACACTAAGCCACATGCGTAGCTGATGTACACGCATTAATATTAGTACCAGGACACTTTCTCTACCTAGTAAACTAGTCGCTAAAGTATCAAGAGCCTACTAATGACCCCAGTAACAAATATCAGTAATTAGCATCCCTTGTCATTAATTCTTATGAAGTTGGTCATACATTTTTGAAAAAAAAAAAAAAAAAAAAAAAAAAATTGACTCTAGCAAGTAGTAATGTAGTCTGAAATATTAGTCTTTCTTAAATAACAAAGACTCGTATTATAAATTGTATAAAATGGATGGACGACAGAATTTTGATTATCTTGAATGGGATAGGCGCCTTATCGCCTATCGAAGAGAAACTCGGTCAACTTACGCAAGAGATCGTAAAAGGCGTCTGAAAATCGGTTAGGTTGGGCAGCGATTGGACCTGGAGGTGATCGAGGCTTACGTTGATCGATCGTGCGTTGTATTTTGTCGTTTTCCACTGCGAGGACTGACTGGTGGAGTAAGAGAGTAGAGGGGTGAGGCAAATGACGCAGGTAAGACGTGGCGTCCAAAAGATAATAAAAGAGCATGAAAGCTAAAGAAGAACAGAGCGATGGTTTGGAACAGGTGATAGGAGAAGGAAGGAAGAAAAGAAAACGACACTCGGAAGTAGGTGCGTCGAAAATGGATTAAGTCCTTGAACTGCGCATGCACACGGGTAAGGATAGTTAAATTTTTATTTCATATATGTATATTTTTGTATCATGACTCGATTACCGACCGAGCAAAGATCTAAGGTCGGTATGACGTCTTATCGTGTCTATATTCATATCGTAATTTCAGGTAGCGTCTCGTCATCGGTGGGAAGGCCTGTGGGAGAGGACAACGAATCAGCGAAGCATGTCCGAAGGAAAGGAAGCTCCGCGAACCTCAGTTCCGCTCGTTCTCGTCTTCCTATCCGATCGTCGCTCGCTCACTTGCCCTGTACAAATACAAATGGCTGAAGACACATAGAAACGTAGACTTGTATACAGGCGAAGTAGACATGGGAATAGGAAAGGAACCAGGCAGGCATAGTCTCTGGTCTGTACATGGACACATGCATCGGTAAGCGCTTCCCTGGCATCGGCCACTTACCTCTTTTCACATACTCGTCACACTGGTAGCGCGAGACACGCTTCAACGAAATGACTCGACTCCTTTGGAGGAAATAAAGAAAAAAGAGAAAGAAAAAAATTTTTGTTAGCAGGAGGAACCGTACGATTCCACCTTGCTGCGGTCGTTCTATAGAGAGATCGGTATATCAGCCTTTGGCGAAGTCATGAGGAGGAGGAGAAGATGGCGGTGGTGGTGGCAGACCAGGTTGAGTTGGAGTCGAGGAGCGAAGTAAAGTATCGGTTGCGCAATCTTGCCACCGATATTATGCAACCGTGCGGCTTCCTGTTGTTATCTAACGTCGTAGCACGATCGCCCGGAACGCCGACGTCGAGACGCCCATGGAACTTCCTTGGGTTGTTTCCTGAGTCTCTTGCCGAAGTGGGTGACTGACAGAACGGTTTGTATTTTAGGATGGGGATGAAGCGGTGGCGGAAGGGAGAACGAAAATTTATCTCGATTACCAGTGAGAGTTAAGAGAGGGTTTAAGGAGAGAATCTAACCTCGCTTCGCTTCAGTTCTCGAGAGAGGCGTGTACCTGCACGCAACAATGCTCCATGCTAATGCTCGAAAGTGTCGCTGATGCAATGCCAGCGTTCGGAGCAAGTCAGATATAAATTGCATATTTATCGGCGTCCCTCCCCAGCCTTGGATCAGGCACCTATATATCCAGTGTATCCAGTTCAGAGATCACAATCCAAACGAATGCGTTCACGCTCCCGTTCCATTCCGCCATACCTTTACGTGGGACTACTGATTCTTATTGTCGCTCCATGAGAACGTGCCGAATGACACGGGATTAACGAGCTGCCATTTAACTTCTTGATCCACCAATGATTAGGAGTCGTTGTTCAAGGAATCTTGAAGAAGCTGCTGAAGCCACTGTAGTATCACGGTAGACCGGAGTGGGGCAAGAGAAGAAATATACGGAATACATGCTGCTATCTAAATTGCAAGGGAGAGTGGCAGTATACACGAGGTGGAGGCGGGAGTCTCGAAAGAAAAGGCGTAGGTCAACAACACTGCTTGCGATATAAATCAGTGGCTGGTTGTGCAACGCTGATTTATCGTCGTCGGGACGCAAGAGCGACGGTCCTCGACGCGCGACGAGAGCTGTAGTTAGGATCAAGTCTACAGGAGTTGAGAAGTCGAGAACTCTCAGCATCAGACTTGACCTTATATTAGTTCATCTATGGAAGAGACTTTGAAGATGGTCCAGAGTGACGTTAAGGATTAATAGAAATAGATGCTGGATAATTCTATAGGTATATAGGTGCTTGGCTGGTGGCTGATCGCTCCTGGGTCGATTGACTGGCCCGTTGACGGATAGGATCCACGCACGCCCTGTAACCGCTGGCAATCTCGCTTCCGTGAGTCAATATTAGTACAAGACTGATGTCAACAAGCGGTCTCGGAGATAGATAAATTATCAACCGAATCGGCGCGCTTCTACATGGGATTCTGGAATTGTGCGTTATCGTGCTTCTCTATATTCGAGAGTATTTATTTTCGGAATACTTCCTCTTCTTCCCTCTCGTTTAAACGATTTCGAGATCCCCTTTCGCCCCTCTACATATATACTCTCTGTTATCAAGATTTATTGACAGTGATAGCAATCGATCTTCACCTCAGGAATTATTAGCAGTGCTGGCTCAAGGTTCCCAAGAGCGTATCGACGCTGGGCGTAGACGTCGTGGATGCCGTCGACGCTGTCTCTGGTTGCCCGAGGAAGTCTGGGAAGCCATCCCGATGCGTCTCTCGCGAGTCTCCCTCTCTTGGCTCTATTCTCGGATCTCGATCCATCAAGCCTAGAAGCTCGGAAGCTGAGAAACTGAGAACCCGAGTGGTCCAGAAGATTGTTTGACTTTTCGAGGATACCCACTGTGCGTTGCTGCTCATTTTCAGAGTCGCAATCAGCCTGACTCTGGTCTACCTGCCATGCTCTCTTCCGGTATACAAGAGAGAGAGAGAGAGAGAAAGAGTCAAACAGTGTTCCGAAGTAGTTAAAAGGAATCCCAGAGAGAAGCAGTAGCGTGAAGCAGGGAGATAAAGAGAAAGAGAGAGAGAACTTATCCTGGGCTGCATTCTATCTATCTCTTTTTCTCTATCCATCCAGTTATATCTCTCTGTCTCCCTCTATCTCAGTCAGCGAGTTATTGTACTTATAAATAAGGCGACCTCTCTCCGAGGAGGTGCGCGCTGTTCACTGTTCAGTTCCGGCTTCCAGTCCCCTGAGTCTCGCTATTAATACCCGATCCTATTCTCTCTCGGCTTCTCTCGCTCTCCTCTCTCTCTCGCTCTCTTCCACGGCCAGTGAAGCGGAGACTCAGAGAGTCTAACTGCCACTGCTGCCAGTACCAACACTACAACATGAACAACTGATGTCTCGTGCACGAGCGTCACTGTGCACGTCCTTATACTCCTCTTCAATCTCTTCTACAGAGTCCAGCGACAGGATTGCTGCTATTCAGAAATGCCCTTGTACACCAGCAATCATAGTCCACTCCTAGTATATGATATCCCAGGTACGATCTGCATGGAATACACGTGTATGCGGGAACACTGAAAAATTTTAGAATTTTTTTTTTTATATATCCATGGGGCCTACTACCTGATGTTGCTGCTACCAGGATACTGGATCCGGAAACTCAACTTGAAAAGGAGAACTCATAAAGTCGACCGACTCCAAGCTGAGGACGTAACGTTTCGTAACGCATTTTGCCTTGATGGAAGCCGGACGTGTTATGCCAGAGCGACGGGAAGAAAGTGTTGCGCGAACCGTTGCACTATGATTATTAATAAGGATCGTTAATGCGAGTGCGCGCTGGGAAGCACCACTGAGAGTTGCTGGAACGAGAATGTCTGCATAATACTACTGGCTAGTGCCAGTAGGAATAGGAGAGAAGTAACGTTGCTCGAGAACTGAAAAGAAGAAGAGGAAGAAGAAGAAGAAGAAGTGTCTGCGTGGTTTAAGACTCGTAGCCTCGTGGGACAAAGGAAAGAGACATTAGGAGGCTAATGTTTCCTGGTGGAACGCATGACGTCGAGAACGACTAGGTTGGCTTCTCGAGTCGTCCACGTCGGCTGACTTTTCATTAGGGAATATTGACTCGTCCGTCCGAGTCATCGGTCATTAGTCAGAGTCAGCTGTGTGAGTCGACGTGTCTGTGTGCCAGTGCCAAGTATCATGGCGCAGAGGATAGGGTGGATCCTCATGAGCGTTCGAGTCTACCGCAGAAGCTGTCTTCGTCGTGGTCGTCGTGGATTGAATTTGGTATAAGACCTGGCGGCGACCCTCTGGATCTCTTGAGTCTTTGAAACTTGGAAAATTACTTTACATAATAATGCTCGTCTACGAGGCACGAATGACAATCGTTCCCTCATTCGGAAGAACCCATGAGACATTAGACGCTGCCTTAACGAATATTAACGTATAGGAAAATCTCAGGGAGACCGAGGAAGCTTGAACGTGACCTAGACGCGACTTGGAGTCTCGAAAGTTACGCCATTTTGGATATGAGATTGATGAGAATTCTGAAGGAGGATACTCGTCCTAACTGAGGAACGTAAAATGAAGAGACTCTACCTAGACCGGAACAGAAATCCTGGCAGCCTAGCTGACTAGATGGCTGGCTGGGAGGCGTTTCATTTCCTTGGCGACTTCCGGCAAACGCGACGCTTCCGCCATATCGGGGCCGCGCGGCGACCGAGTCGGTCCGTGTTCCTGCGCTCCAAGTTCCGGTTCCGGTCCCGCCGCTACCACCTCCTCTCTCTTCACCTTCACTCCAGCTCGGATCTACCTCCTCATGGCCCCCGGAGCGCCTTTCCGTTCTCTCCGGCGTTCTCTTTGACTTCCGTTCGCTCGTGCTACCTCCGCTTCCAGCCTTCCACTCATTCCCTCTCCGCCGCCTCCTGGCGCCTCCCGTCCATTTCCACCCGTTTCCTTCGTTTCCCCTGCGTTCCCTCCAACGCCTGCTTCCCTTCCGGCGAATCCCCCGCGAAATACACTCACATCGCGACCACCAACAGTCGACCTCGATCGACCTTAATTCCTACGAAATTTCGTGCTTTTTATTCTCTACTCCTCCATTACCTTCTCTTCTCGATTCACCTTTCTAGACTTCGGGTGTAGCTTCACCTAGGTAGAGGGTTTGATTGCGCAACCACTAAGCAACCCCGTGAATTAGTATGCCGGCTCGTGCCGAGATATTACGTATTCTCGATGGGAGGCTGCGAGACTCTCGTTACATTGCCTATCGTCTACGCTCCGGATGTACGTGCTTAGCGTTTCGCGATCCTCACCTGTTAAGCTAGTACTACCAATAGTACCAGTCCTACCATCCTCAAGGGTTAAATATTTATTCGATAAAAGAAGTCAAAAAGGAAGTTCCCATCTCGATCATTAAAAAAAAATCCCCGAGATCCCTGTCGCTGGTTACGAAACTAGGATACTCCAAAAAAAATTATAACGGCCTAGCAGGTCCCAGGATCCTTTTTTAGGGGTCCGTAAAATCGAAGGGTGCACCACAATCTGGGAACTCACCAACCCCTCATCGGCAACGCGCTATTAAAGTGTCTAATCTCAGTCTAAGATATTCCACAGGCAGACCCAACGTTACGACCTGTTATAGGCAGCTCCACGCATCTCTTCTAGGCTTTGGAACGCCCGGGAGGTTTCAAGATTGAAACCATATGTATGAGGGTCGAAGAACGTCGCCCGAGAAGCTCGGGGGTTGTCGCCGAGTATTACGACGCGACGCAGTTACCAGTTACGTTATGCCACCTGCTACTTGTGAGCTTAAGGCGCGTTTACGACTCACGACAGTTTAAGGATTCTTCGTCAGGACTTGTCCCGTGGGACATCCTTGCGAATTTCATCCCTTAAGTTTCAGCTCCCCTAACTACGTTAGGCAAGAATGGACGAAGACACTGACAAAGGGGACGTGGGGGTTGTTACTGTCGCCAAGTGCAAGGGCAAGGACAGCCGTAAGGGCTGGAGCGAAAACACGTGTGCCGCACCCTCCTACGAGGGGTAACCTTTCACACGCTCTGAACTGAGGAGTCCAGACAGCCTGGTCAGGAATTCCCGGTTACAGCCGCTCCTTCAAATGGCGATCTACATATCCGATATATCCTACATATCGTCGTATACATGCATACCCATGCGTTATGTGCTGGACGTAACGACCTCACGATTATAAGTAATTGCTAGTTGCTGCTGGAAAACTCATGAATCACGGAGATCGCTTACCGATCGAGGCGAACCGGTCAACTCGACCTCCTCCTTGTATTCTTCTTTACCTTCTATGTGTTCACAGGTTCCCCTTACATCTCGAGCACCTTCTGGATTGACCTTAAGTCTGGTTTCCAAACTGTCGCAGAGATTCTTTTACCCGGAAGAGTCAGCTGGAAAGGCCGAAGCTTCATTCAAAAGAAGCCATCACATGTGATCAAATACCTCAAGTTTGTCGACTCGTCTTTCAACGCCATCTTCTTTTTCTCAGGTCGTTTAAATTGGAAGCGAGAACCACGTTGAGGTCGTAGCTACCTCGTCGACGACTCGAGGATCCTCTTAACGTCGCTTAGGAACGTTAACGACGCATTGCTGACGAATGGTCCTCTTCTTGCTCACGCACTTGCTCCGGGGATGATCCCATGAGATGCTTGCCCTAACCTAGCTTCTGGATGTCAGCCTTAGTAAGTAATGCTATATATATCCTATTGGACGCTCTTTTTATCGTTTGCCGGAAATTCAAGGGTTGGTCCTGACTGCTCGACGTTGATTCTTTCAGGAGGGTTCAATTCTGGAATCTCTAGGGACAAGTGTCGGACGTAACACGTCACCCTGCGTATAACCTGCGACGCACTTTTACACACAAGTGTTCAGCCGACTGGGAGCAGCAGTGCGTTTCCAACGAAAATTCAGGGACGCTTCGCTGGCGTCATCCGACACCCTGGATCCAGAATATGCAAGGGAGCAGTGGAGAGGAGTATGGATGTGGACTCCCAGCATCATCCCCATGTGTGCGACTAGCTCGTAAAACCACACATGCCACCATCTGTGCACGCGTTGCTCTCCTACAGTACGTCTATATAGGTTAGTTCTTAGATAAAATATCGCACATTGCGATATTTCGGTCCGCAACACGTAAAGAGTATTGTGAAAAATTCCAGATATCTATGCGGTTAACCCAACTCAGAGAAGTGCGTATTTCACTTGTGTAATTTTAATGCGAAGGATGTTGATTCCAGGATTCGTCACATATCCTCGTCATCTCCATCCTCACGACACACTGCATTTCTATTAATAGTCATGACAGCGATCGGTAATTTCAACTCATTAGGATGCTGATATCAGTCACAGGACTTTGACGACAATCAGTATCCGCCTTAGCCTTCCATAACTAAGACGCTAAAATATAGGATTGAGCCACCGAGTGCTGGTCGGTTGACCGCAGAGAGGAAATCGCTGCTGCGTTTCAACAGAGCATTCGATTTCCTAATTTGGATCGTTGCTCGATAGAGAAACAGAAATGACAGATCATTTGTAAAAAAGTGTTGGATGGTAAAAACGTGCGCGACAACAACTTCGCATTTTGCGAACACTCGGCACGTCGGCCTATGGCTATAGTAATAAATTGCGCAAATGGGCAAGGGTAAAACTGGCAAGATTGGAAAGGATGATCGGTACCCTTATATCAAAGCTGAGAAGAGTAAAGAGTGGTGGCGAAGAAGGGTGCAAGGGGGAGGGAGGGGGTGCAATTTCTCTCCCTGTGGTCTTATACTCAACCAAAGTCACAGAAAGAAATGGCGGCGGGATGTATGTATGTATGAATGTGCTTCTACTTTGTCTACGTCCGTATTGCGTGTACGCCGCGAGCAGCCCCCCCCCCCCCATTAACAACGGCTTTCATCTTTATAATTCAACCCTCCCTCATCGCTACCCTTCTCGATCCATTTTACCTTCTCCCTTAATGCTTTTTTATCATCCCCACCGTGTCATCCCGTCACGTCCCACATGTCGCCCATTACGCTCATTCGCTCGCTCTCTTTATTCTCTCACTGCACCTCGGATCTCTTGGCAGATCTGTTTTTCTCTCGTTAAGCCAATTTTACAGTCGCGCGACTTGCATCGTCAGTGCTGCCAGCTACAGGGCGAGGATCGATCTTAGTTTTCTTGTTTCTCATTGATTCTGTATGCAAGTCAATTTCAGAGAGAAGCAAAGAACAAAGGATTGACCTCGTTATAGAATATCATAAAACCGTGGAATATGTAAAAATAAAAGAAGTTTTTTCTACTTCAAAAAGTCACCCCCGTGAGGGTGGTGAGGGTGTGTCGCTAACGTTATCAGGACCAGGGACCATTTATTTTTCCAGTCTTTATTGTGCAACGAATTGCTCATAGAAAATCGCCGTGTAATTCCGATTGTCGTTTGCCACCGCTCTCACTAGCTTCCCTACTATTAAGGGTGCGAAGCGTGAAAGCGGGACGAATTCACCCCTGCGTATAAACCCGCGACTAGATATTTCCCTCAGCCACCCCTACCCCCCGTATTCCTTCTGTAAGAAGAGATCTAAAAGGTTCTTGTGCTTCGTTCTGTTCGTTCTCGTTGTCCAGGAAGACAGAATCAAGGGTCAGAGGTAAAGGGACGGGTGGTAGACGGCAGCGATTGCTGGGAAACTTCATTAGTTTGGCAGACTGAAAGGGGGTAGAACGGGGTGAAAAGGGTAAGAGGGTGAAAGACCGGAATGGCAGAATGCTAAAATGCTTCAAGGGTGGAGAATGCGTCGTTCCTCGAACTCGTGAGTACCTATGGTAGGGACGCGAAAGGAAATAAACTCTGTGAAATCTCGCGAGAGAAAATAATGACGTCGATCGGTTGCCCGTTGCTTAGAAATCGCTGTGTAGCATGGCAATATTTTTCAATCAAATGTCACAATCTGTTTCAGGGAAGGTCCATGTCGCCTGGTGGTCGTTTCTGGTACTAGGACTACATCAGACCTAAAATCAACTCTGCCTACTCTCTTGATTCAGCATTCGATCCAGCACTGCAGGAGCATCCTGGAGTAAGCCAAGAGAAGTCAAGAAGAGAAGAGAAGAGAAGCAAGCGTGCGAAGCGATCTCACTTGAGACAATTGCTGCCGGTAACGTGACCGTTGCTGCCTCCATCAAGCTTCATCAGGGTGATTAGCGAACGACGTACTCCGCGGGTCGTCCCTCTAGATTAGCCTCCACCTCCTCCATTCCATCGTCCCTCTTCCAGCATCACCAACACTATCACCAGCATCAGCCACCTCCTTCTCATCATCTATGGACGCAATTCTCTCTCTCTCTCTTCACATCTCTCTACTAGTACCTCATTTGACTCCCCTTACATTGCTACGCCTGGGTCAATGACACGCAACTGTGCGCTCACATGTATGCTTCTGTCATAACGAAACTGTCTCCCCCTTGCCTTCACTCCTTACTCTACTTATTCCTCACTACTTATTCTCATACTTTGTTCTTATGTCTTCGCGAGTTTTATCTGACTCTTCTTTACCTTTTTATTATATTGGTGATATTGATGCTGGTGATACAAGCTTGGTTCTGTTGGGAATCATTGTACCGGAGGGAAATCTATTTTGGGCCCCTCGAGAGGATCATGCAACGAGTTGACCCTGTTACACGAGTAGGGACAGGGCCTTAAAGCGTCCGAACGTATCTACTCAAGCTCTGGGCCCACTTTATTCTCTCCCAGAAAAATCTATATTAATTTTAATGGTTAAGCTCCCTCGCCTCTTTGAGTAACGAAGGGGTGGTCACGAGGTACCGTAGCGTGTAGTGGTATTGATGTGGGAAAAATCGCAGCCACGGATTTACCTCGTGGACCAGTAAGCATCGTTAATAGACCCTGTTTAAATTCTCGTTTGTTAACAGCATCCCCTTTATTAATTAATTTTAATTCTTTTATTTAGTCGCTCTCACGATTTTATTCGGGTCTAGTTACCGCCTAGCTCGATAGTTCATATATATGTTTTATAAGATGGATCTTGATTTTTTGGATTTTCATATTATTAGAAAGTAAAAGGCCACAAGCCAGTTTATACGGTGTTTGGGACCGTCGTGTTCAGGGGTGTAATCGAGTGAATTCTGGTAGGAGAAAAGGAAGAAAGATATAGCAGTACCTAGCAGAGGGATGGGTTATGGACCAGGGGGGTTCGCACAGAGGGTGAAGCACAAACTCAGCAGTTTCAAGCATAACCGCTCTACGACCCCCCGTCAACCCCCTAAATCTCGCCGCACCCCGAGTGCGCGCTTAGCGTATTAGTCATTCGTGGCGCAGCTGGGATCGGTCCCCAGGGTGCGAGTCTCCCCGTGAACGAATCAATCCGGGCTTACCGGAGACTCCAGAGACATACGGATGTATAGGGTACACACATGTATGGATGACCCTCTGACCTATGCATGAACCAGTGACGCCACTTCTATCTTTACTTTCAATGAGGTCATACTGAGCTTTATACTAATGGAAAATTTCTTTTCTCATTTTAAGGTGAAATCATTCGCATGCGGTTCCATGGGTAGGATTCTTAATCTCACGCAAGGTCAAAGGCTTGTGGGTTCAATGCGGTAAGCATGTAAACTGTAGAAGTGGAAAGGTCGAGGAACTCCAATGTGACCTGATATCAATGTTTCAGATGACGGAGATACGTCGACCAGGAAGTTTAATTGATTTTGGGGTAGTTGCTGGAGGTCGTCGCTTAGTCTTCGTCGCCACTTGGAAAGCGACCTTCGACTTCAAAGGGGCCATCGGGGATATCGAACAGGGTGAGCTGCCAATCGGAGTATGAAATCGGGGACTGGTCTCCTTCTCGAGCTTACCCTGGTAATCAATATCAAACGATGTACAGGGGCACCCCCTCGCCTCCCCCTTTTGGGTTCCAGCCGGTTCTTGCCGTGGGGGTGAACGTTGTTTGTCGGAAATGGGGTTCCTGCTAATGCCCTGGTTAGTACTCCGGTTTCCTTTGTACCCTGTGGCACCCTTCCTGATGCAGAATGCAATTTAAGCCCTGGACCCACGTGCACCCTTATCCTCTCTCTCCCTTCGACCCTTTAACAAGACCACGTGGCTGGATCTATATATCCGAAACTACCCCTTGGAGCGTGGCCAAGTCCTCTCACCTACCAGTACCTACCATTGCTCACTATACACAACTTTTTCCTCCCACCTTCATGAGTTTTCCTTTAACAATGATTTCAGCCCTTAGCGGTTGAATCAGCCCTTCCTGGTAGCCGCTTTTATCAGTAGCTGTTCCCAAGGGACAGGGAAGGAACGTCTGGATCAACGCTGCTCAATTTTCGAGGGAATCGATCCTGGATCCCCAACCATGGCTACTGGCTCGATCCCATCATCCCTAAGAACCTGGAGAACGACCTCTATGTGATTCGCTCTTGCGAAGGGGTGCGCTACCGTCGAAAGGCAGTCGGATAGGCGTGCTTTCTTCATAGCTGCGAAAGGTCCAGTTACGTCGTCGTGTTCCTTTGTAACCTAAGCTTTGTATAAAGGAGTCTTCACACCGGACCAAGGTGCTTTTGCATCCAGCCACTCTAAATGATGAGATTTTACCGAGCGTGGGGAGCCGCATTAAAGTATTGCGGCATACTGACGATGATGCTTCGTGTGGCAGCACCAGCGGCAAGAGGGACGTTGCTTGGGCTAGCTTTATGGTCGCACCAAACAATGATACACCCTGACGCTATTGTAGTCAACCTAGTGAGGGAGTGGGAGAGAGAGAGAGAGAGAGAGAGAGAGAGAGAGAGAGACAGTGAAGGAGCGTCGCACCGGTGACAGTCACTCGCTGCTGATTACACGGACCATTATGCAAGCACAACGTCGACCGCGAAAAAAAAAGCTCAGCCTCCCTTGACTCTTACTCATCTCTTCTTCAAGTTTATTTCTGCTCTGTTGTCCGTTTCTTCCTTTTTTAGTCTTTCGTTTATTTTGAATTACTACATTTTGAAAATCATCATTCACTATCCAGACTCTCATTTTGCAATCGGGTTGTGATCCAATTACAGTATTTACTTGAACCGGGATGTATGGATCTTAGTATTTCTAGTTAGTAGCTATTAAAACATAATTCGGTATGATATTTTGGATAAGGTTGACAATGCGAATACATTGATATAAGAAACAAAAATCGTTAACTGGGTTTTTCCAATAATAATTATCTCAAGTGGTTAATTTTAGGTTACGGAATCAAAAGATCAGTACGTCAATAAAGCTAATATTTTTTATCACGAATTAAATTGGGTACCTGCCAATATTGCGGATCTGTGATAATACCTGGTCGTACACATTTCATATCTATAGATTAGATTGCTACGTCACCAAGAGACGTAGAGAAATTTTTACTCGTTATAAAACCAAATTTTTATTGACCGATTATGCACTGGCAGTTAGCGAATGCGAGGAAACGCGCAAATCAGAAATTTATCCATACTGTCCCATATCTGTATATTTCGTTCAGACAAAAAACACCGTTCATATTACGTCTATTCAAAGCTATTCAAGTAGTTCCAAGATCGGTTACTCATTTCTTTTCCACTTGAATTTCTCGGATTTTCGATATCTACATCCGATAATAGCAGTTTGCCATTAGGTATCTGATAAGGGGTGTCGGATACCGTGACGTCACAGATAAGAATTATTTATTTCCGAAACAAGAAGAAAGATTAGTAGTAGACATCGTGCTTATGCGATAAAATGTAATCGCTGTGTATTTCGCGCGTATCTTGAGTGCTTCGAGTAAATCATATAAAATGGCGTGTATCTACACGTCCAATGCGTAACTACTGTTTGCATTGAAAAGCCACTCATAGCAATAATAAACCAACGACGTACTGGTTGGCAGTAATAAAAAGAAATTTCAAAATAAAAAAAATAGGGCACTCGTCGAAGACGGCGTTACGTCAGAGCGTCGCGACGCATTCACACTTTTCACAGCCCTTTAATTATGTTGTTTCAGCCGGTTACTTCACGAGGGGGGTTGGGCGGGGAGACGAATGTTCACTGTACTTTTATTGTATTAACGAGTGACACGAGTATTACTTCTATTGACGTAAAATTGAATCCATCCTTTTGACCAATGAGTTCCAGGAGACGACGCTGAGCGTCCATGGAAGACCATAGAGATGAAGGACAATGGTCTTTACATGGCTTTGCATCCCCCTTTCGATCGATCATCGATACCCAATTAGTCCTAGAGGCTCGTTAATTAGTCGATGACCGACTAATGAATGATTAAAGAACAGCAGCTCCCTCTGCGGGATAGGAGCCAACATCCTGGATTACTCGGATTAGCTGGATCACCAGAAGAGGAGGAGCAAGTCGATATGAGACTGAGGAATCGATGACGATCCGCTTGGTAAAGTGAATTTCCTCTTTTTAAACTATTTTTTGGTAAGAAGACTGATACCTTGAATTACCGAAGATTATGTTTTTCAGATGGTGTCTACCAAGAATTACATCCATGAGGAGTCGAGTTGGCAGAGGAAAAGTTGAACCTGACGTCAACGTCCGGGAATTTCCGGTTCTTCTATACCGTCATACTTGATTGAAGATGCAGGATAGGAAGCAAAAAGGAGAAAGAGAATTCCTGAAACTTTTTACAGCGGAATCATCGTCCTGAATTTCAAGAGATTCATGCGCAGAATCCTCGGGGTTGGAATTTGGAGAGAAAAAAGTGGAGAATCACCAGGCAATGAAAACGAAACGTTCATCTTCGAGTGGGAAGTGACGAGCAGCACTGATCGTCGTCAGGGAACTGTGCGGAACGGCGAGGATGCTGTGCTCCCGAGTATCGAGGTACCGTTTTCAGCGTTCATTGGGTCACCCTGGCCGCACAAAAAGCTGCCGCTCCGTTGCTGCTCCTCGGATCGGAGGGCAGGATCGCGACGTAGTCGTTTGCGGTACTTGCCAAGCGTATACCGCAATCTTCCACTTCTTCTTCCACCAACTTCACTCGATGCTCCTCGTCTCTACCTCTTCTTCCGCTTATGGTGCACACACGATTTTCTCCGTATTCCCGAGCGTTACGTATATAGGATAGAACGTAGAGTGACGCCTGCAGCCATAACCGTAGCTTCGACCCTTCTCTACCCGTAGAAGACGCTATTGACACGTTACGGGATCCTGCCTATACCGTACGCCACAAATCCCATGGCCAAACTCTACACTCTTGGCTTGAGAACTTCCCTATGCAGTTTTCTATAGTTTATGCAGTCTGGGTATTCTATCAGTCAATCTCATACCATAGCTGCAATGACCTTTTACTAGGAAAAGATTCCACTCAGGTTTACCGATATAAAGAATTTCTAGAAATCAAGAGAACATTCCAGTTCACCTGGTAAGAGTCAAAAAGGATCAATTTAAAAATTACGAATTTACCATTTTTCAAACTGATGTTACCTCATGTTGCAGTATCCTGAGTATGCTGATCCAGCATCCCACAAAGAGTCTTTAGAAGATGAGAACAGGTAGATGGAAGGGATGTAAAGGAGTCTGGTCTCCCTACCGGAAGCGAAGGAGACTCGATCACTGGAGGTTAGAACGAGTCCTGATCCGAAGGAAGGTCTCTCTCGCTCTCCTGATCTCTCGCAGGGTCGCCATGCCGCCACATCGCCACGCGTGATCGAGTTACCTGGAGCGGCGAACGGCGAGGCACAGGTGAGGTTAGTTCACGGACTGCGGGACAAAGAACCGCAAGAAATACCGATACTACCACGCTCCCTCTAATGTTCCTTCGTTATTAAGTCGCTCTCGTGACTACAGGTACATCATATAACTACCATAGGATATCAATATACCTCAAGGATTCCGAGTCCTCACCCAGGATTAACCACGGCAGCGACACGCGAACCCTTTCGACGCGAACATCGACACCATCGCCAGTTGCTTCATCCTCCGGCTGCGGTTTCCCTCTCTATAGCTATAATGTCGCAAGATCCTGTACCCCTGTGAATTCGTTCCCCATTTTGGAAACAAGAAACGTTATACCTTCCGTTACATCGATTACGAGCTCCTCAGAGTACATGGAAATAGCCAACTTGAGGTCGGTATACATAACGTTAAATAATTAACAGAAACATATTGAAGCTATAAGTAAAATTACTCAGAAGGTTGTTCATGGTATTTTGGTTATGTAATGATCAGATTTATCACTGTATGATATATCTGTGCAGGTTAACTGGTGTTGGATCGTAAAATTCCAAACGATTCGTTGCGCGTCTACTCGTGGTGCAGCTTGGGAATAGGTCGAGCACGACGTCGCAAATTGCCTGAATTAACACTCCAGTGGGGTCGTCCGTTCGTTGCGATGGAAATCGTCCCTTGCCTACTCAGGAATCCTACGGCAATCCTTGAATATCCTACTTCTCACTGAGTCAAGAGGTTCCTCTCTGGAATACGCTCATTTTATAAGGGATGAAGTGGACCCGCAGTACTTCTGAAGTCCCTCACGGGATACTGATTGCAGGAGAACATCTCTTGGTACGGTCAAAACATCAGCAGCCTGGTTAGATTGATACAAACTGAGTCGAAATGATCTCAATTAGACATTCGGCCATCGCAAACCGACGACAATTTAGTTACTACACTTACACTGAACGTCTCAGGGAGCAGGGATGTCGGGACGTCGTCACGTAGCAAGAGTGATTTGACGTATCTTTTATTTGTTATTAATTCTTCGATATTAGTTCATGCGGTGGAATCTTTTTGGCAGAATAATTGGGAAATTATTATTCAAATAATTTATTATGGTTACAGGTTGAAAGGTCAGCTTGTCTAATTAAGCAGTGAGCATCGTTCATCCCGGAAAAGGCGAGTTTTCAGGTTAATCCCTAAAGACCGGTCAATTTCCGGGAGATCCCAGGCGCTCCTAACTTCCGGGATGGTATTAAGACCCCAGGAGCTTATTTTACTTCGTCTCAGGACATAGGAAGATTACCGTAAAACGAATCAGAATCAAAGGCCAACTGTTTCATAAAATGGCAGCCAAAGCTATAATTCGTCCTTTGAAGGTTCCTGACTTCCGGAAAGCAACGGCGTTCGTTCAATGACAAAGATGACGCCCATGGCGTCCACCGCATCGTTTTGGCTTAGTCGAGTTTACGAAGTAGGTTAAGTCCTAATTGCGGTTAATTGTTAATTCAGCATCGGTCGCTCAGTCGTCTGCTCGTGCGGACGGCTGCGATTATGCTGTGCTTTGCCTTGGCTCGCGCCATTACGTAAGTCATTTTGGCTATTTCGGCACGGTTAGTCAAGAAGCCAAGTAAAGTCATAAAAAGTCAATATAATTTGCCGCATAACAATTCATTTTCATGAAAATTCTTCATTATGTAAATATCAATAATTCATCACTCTTTATCGATACGTATCAATGACGTATCGAATGACGCATGTACCTGGAACCAATGAGGTGTAAAATGTCAAGATATCTTTACTAAATCTCTCGAGGCAGAACAAAGATCTCGGAACTGGAGGAACTTGTCCCATGATGGAATGAGGAATGAGGAATGAGGAAGGAGGAAGGTTAACTGAAGGATTGAAGAAGGAAGCGCGATACAGCAAGGCCGTCATTTTTCACTATTAAATTAATCCGTTGTCGGAAGAGGGGCCCACGCCCTGCTGAGATTACCTAGCACAAAGCATTTCAGGCTCGAACGCTAAGCCGAAGGTGGAGGTTAATTTCCTCGTTTGAGCCCTTCACGAGCCACCTCCACCTCCAGTCCTCTTGTTCCCTCTTTGCTCGTCCCTTTCTTCTGCTGTCCCTCCTCCCGGTACACCTCTCGTGTTCTTTTTTGACTTTTTGATCCTTCTTGCAGCATCCGTTAATACGTTCGGCCAGAAAGTTATGTACGTGATGCAGCCTTGAGGTCTCTTCGACCTCCAGCGACCTGTCGACCTTTTGACCGTGAACCTCAGTGAATGATTAAAACCTTATAGAAGAGAGCTACCAGAGACTAGCGATTGTCAAACCTGTGAAATATTCAGGGGAGGAACGATATTCGAGGACCAGGGATGCCAAGTGGTAAGGGGAATTCTAATAAATCGTATATGGTTCGAACATGGAACTTGGAACTTTCAATATGTGACTGACTTCCTGTTTTCCTCACAGACATTACCGTCACCGCTAGTGCCGTTAACGTCAACGTCACGACCCACCCTACCGGTGCTTTCAACCCTCTCCCGTTGGCGTTCGCCAGCGATGCCGGAAATTGAGCAGAGTCCCGCGTGCTTCCGCTGGGAGCTTCCGCATACGTCATCAACCACCCTCGAACGAAGCCCACAGGCCACCCAACCCTCCGGAAGAGCCTCCCACACCCCACCAAGGCCCCTTTCAACCCCTCGACACCAACCCCAACCTTTGGCACGGTTGGAACTTGGAAAGGATCGATAGTCATGGCGACGGCGCTCTGCTCGGATTTACCGAAGGGCCTCGTTACGCAAACACCCTTTTTTTCACCACCCTACTACACAATATTCTTTCCGTTTTTATCTTGGCATCCAAATCCTCCATACTTTCTCCTTCCTCTGACAATCTACTCCATGACACCCACAGGGTACTCTCCTACGGAATCTTCTGGTACCAGGGCGGTCCAGGTAGTCGCGTTTGGTCTTCCATCTAAGTCAGACCTGGAAAAATTCAGCCAGTCTGTTCTCCACCTAAGTATCGATTCACCATAGTCAATGATCGTTTTCGAAATTTCTCAAATTTAAAAAATACCTCAACCTTCAAAAAGAAGGACGTAGTAACGTCGGGATGACGGGGGTAGAGGGTAGTTGAAATCGGTGGTTTGGAAACTTTGAATTTCCAAGGAAATTCTGAGGGTGAACGTGGAGATGGCATCCGGCAGTGTAGCTGGAATATCAGACCGGCGAAGCTCTTCCCTTCCGGAACGCCCCTTCCGGCACTTCCGCTTGCGTCAGAGCCACCCTTCTACCACCCACCTCTTCCTCTTTCTCCAACATCACCCTTTTCCTCCCTTTTCGAACCGAGGTTCTACCAACGCCCAACGACTACTCTCTTCACATCTCTATAACCTATTCTCTCCATGAAACTGTCCTTCTACCCACCTTCTCGTACGCGCATCTATATACTACCCCTATATTACTATATATGTTCACGCATATCTGTATACCTACAGGAATGTACGTATCAACCCCTACAGCCCGTTATACACGTTAACCCCAATACAGACTATGCCACAATCGATAATAAGTTAATGGGGTGACATGTTCAAACATTCACCAGGGTCGACCGTCCACGCGATCGACTCTCACCACCTACAACACCTACTACCACCCTTCCGAAGGTTCACGCATTCCTCTTTCACTTCCTACCATCAACCAACTTCCGGTCTTCCTCGAGTAACGATCCTTCCTCGTGTAAAATTCTCACCTTCCCCACGTCCGTAAACTTCCCTATATTCTTGACTGAGCAAGATGAAGGGAAGTTAAGGCTGTCTCTTCCTCTAGTAAAATTTTTTTTATCCAGGTTCGACGTTTTTATCGTACGACGCGGCGCCAGTGCTGCCGGGACCGGAAGCGCCTTGATACCAGCGGCATACCACCATTAGAGATACGTATATGTCCAGGGCTTCGCATTCTGCGCAGTACGCATTGCGCATCGCCACGATCCCTCTGGAAGTTGCGAACACGTGGAGAGTTCGTGTATTATCCACATATACATGCACGCTAGCCATCTGCATTTATGAAGTGTCTATATAGTCAAAGGAGATAAATATACAGCCGGTGAAGCACAGGATGCAAGAAAAAATAAAATGGTAACTCACTCTTTATCATTTAGCTATGGACGTATAGCAAAGGAGAAAAAATGACTGATTTCTCTTGTCGATTTTTCTATCAATCATCAATTTATACTAATCTCGACTTTATCGAGGAATGATAAGACAATTTTTCATGCGATAGGTACACGTGCTTAATCAATTCTCACGTGGTTTATTTAAGCGGATGTAGGTCTTGCGTCACTAGTGCTTTGTCATTACCTAATAGCTATAGTCTCATTGCAGTTATCTTCATCTGGTGGAACGTCTGAATTCTATGGCTTCCGATTGACGTTACTTACTGCTATTGAAGAATTCGTCGAATACCCAGAGACCCAGGAGTACATCAGTTACATAGACAAGTCTGAGAGAGAAGCAGACAAGCGACCTGGCCTTCTTCTGGAATCAGCGTCGGTCTTGAATCACGAGGTGATCTAGGATCGGAGAGTACGGTTATATGGAGGTAAAGTCGATAACGGAATGAGCGTAGAACATAGGGAGGAAGGATAGAGAACTGCTTCTGGTTTCCAGAATTCTGAGGAGTGGTGGCTGATGGGATCTGGAGGGAGAGGTCGGGGCTTCCGAGGAAGCTTTAGCGAGCTTCCAAAGCTTCGCGGGAAACGTTTCCGGTAGACTGATAGAGAGAGTCCAGCTGCGGTATCGATGCTCAGACTTCCTTTGGCTTCAGGGTAAACGAGGGTCACCGAAGACCCTACCGTTCATTTGTTCATTCCCTCGTTCCTTCCCCGCTACACTCTGAGCTCTTCTTATCCTTCCGTCGTTTTCCAAGCGACTGTTCTTCGAGGGCCAGTACCGAATGACGGAAGCATTCAGCGTCACCTTGGAATTCTGCGACGGATCGATCAGGCCAGGAAGTCGATCCCTCAGCTGATAATCAGAAAAAAAAGGTATTAACGCGACCGGTAAGAGAACAGTTAGTCGATCCGGCACGCTCTGGAAAGGCGTCCACGCGGGATATCCACCTTCCACCTTCTCAACTGCTGACTGTTTTCAGGCTCAGCCACTTGGGACAACGCAACACTGGATGTTCAGGCTGTAACACATGAGCAGCTTGAAGGAAGGAGCGTTCATGAAAAAGTTTCTGCGTCACTCGATACCGTACGACCACGAGTCTACAGTCTTCCAGGTCTTCTGAATTGACCAGAGTTGGTCCTTCGCGGAAGACAGACCTCATCAAGGTTCCAGGAAGCCTAGAGGTTCCGATCGAAGGACACCGGGAAGCGTCCAGGGATCCGGATTGAGTCCTGGGCCGGATGAGTAGATCGTTCAATCGATTGATCTGCATACATCCTGACTTGAGGCTGGGAGAAAGGATCGGTTTATGAGGCTGACCTGGTTTGTCGCTCGCAGCTTCTTTTGTCTTCGCGAGCTCGCTTAAAAAAGAGAAAGGAAACGAAGAGCGCTTAGGTTCTCTCTCTCCTTCTCTCTCTCTCTCTCTCTCTCTCTGTCTTTCACTCATCCACACGCATGTGTCGAGCATGTCGCTCTTTCGTAAAGGTGGGATCGAGATGGCGAGAGAGAAGAGTGAGAGATCTGTTCTTTCTCGGAGCAAGCGACGGCCTTCATGGTTCGCTGACGCCGGTACCATCTCCAATAATAAGCAGACACGACCTCGTGCCTCTCCAAAGCGAAAAAGCTTCCTCACCGTGGAAGGACATTCCCTCCACCAAACTGGACTTAGCGACACCACAAGATCAGAAGTATCCTGGATCCTGATCAACATTACCAGCCTCTTCCACCACTACCAGGCATCTCTAATCTTGCCACCAAGTGCGACACAGTGTATACGCACTCAGACCGACAAGATATCAGGAGGTTCTTAATGCGCAAGTGTGCCTCGTATGTTAATTGCTTTCTGAAAAACACGCTTTGTCTTCGGTACGATGTACTGATCCGCCAATGTTCCGTACCGGTCGTAAACAGCCTCCAGGCAGACGGGAAGATCGACAACAAAATTTTCTTCTGTTTGTCCCTCATCTCCACTGCATCAGCAGGTTGGAGACCTCGTCACCTTCAGACGACCGATCCTGCCTGACTTGCGTCACGTCGACTACAGCGCCATCGAGTCACTTTTCCTCCTGCGTGCTGCAGGCTACCGTGGTCTTTTTATTGCCGCTGCCAGTAAAGAGCATTGACAAAGAACTCAAAATCGCTGTAAGGGAAAGACATAGGTACCGTCGGAGATGGAATGCCGAATAGCGACTGGCTGACCTTGGGGGTACTTTCCATTAACTTCCGTCTTGACGCAGCTGATCACATATGTGAACTCGAGAAGTGCGAAACGCAACATCACGCTCGGCCAAGTGACGCGTGGCGTTGACTTATCATAGACCTCTGGAAATACAAGAGCACCTGTTATCGCCTTCTCTTTCTCCTAATTTGCGCTACTAGTTGCCAGCGAGACACTCGCTCCGGATAACCGACATGGCTTCACGTGTGGGAAGCGTCGATGTTACGTGCAACGGTTACGTAGGCAATTGGCCTAACGCGCTAGACGCCGAGCCAATTAAGGAGCCTACCCCCCCCCCCCCCCGCCCTCACTCCTCCTGCTTCCCCTTTACTCTCACGCTTATAGTAATCGGCCTGTCTCTCTGGCTCTGAATCTGCTCTCCCGCTTCCTTTCACCTTCCTCGACCCCAGCTGCGAATTCGTCTGAACCAAGATAGTGACGTCGGGACGTCTTGGGACAATTCGACCCACTCATTACTTAGGGGTTTCTTTCCCTTGCTCTTACTCTCCCTTTCTCTCTGTCACTTCCTTCCTTACTCTTAGTACATCGTCTTCAGGAGGATCCTTCTTCTTCTTCGTCTTCCTCATCTCTATCTGCAAACGTTCACCTCGCCTCATCGCGATGCGTCCTAAACTAACCGCATTCCAGCCTACGTTGCCACGTTTTCGAAACAGTGTCGGGATGCACAGTGCAATGTAAATATCTTAGTGTATTACCCCTGCGAATATCATCTCCGTGACCTATTTAGTAAATCATCCAGGAACTTGCTTATCGTAACTTAGAGATAAGTCCAAATAATTATCTGATGACGTTTTACAGTATTTTCCCACATCAGCCAGGATGATTTGTTCCTCGTTACTGATCCATCCAAATGGAATCCGGGAACTTCCGTCTGCGCTTGCTGTTTTGGATCTTTCAAGCATCTCATTTACGAAGCCACTTATGAATCTTAAATGGCTGCACCCGGTCAAACCGGTAACGCACACCACATACTCAAGGTCCAGTCAGTGTGCTTCCTTTTTAACGAACAAGTTCTGTCCTCCTTCCCTACGTGGAACAGGAGAATCTAAAAACACCGGGGAAATCCCAAGAAGGAGGAGAAGCAGCGAAGGGGGAGGTAGGTAGAATCAAAGAGGATGAAAGTGAGAGCCGAGAAACAGTAGCTAGGAAAGTTTTTCCTTGACTGATAACTTTTTCAATTATCTTCCAGGAGCCACTTGACACTGACCCCAACTTGGACCTTGGTGACGGGTGGATAGGAGGTCGACTACCGCTGTCGCCATCTCCCGGAGCAGCTGCCGACTCCCAGGAACCCGTAAACACGTCGCTGCGTGTAAACGTCACTTAACGACCTATCGTCGCGGAACTATCGCTGCTATTAATATGACTTTAGTCATCCGTTCGTCCCACGATTCGCGCCAACTCATTCGCACTTGTTACTCGCGTACAGCACTGCCATCCAATTTCCGTTATGCATCGTGTCTTTTCATTCTCCACACACGTCTCATCCATCCATCCTAAGATCACCTACTACCATGCATGACTGTTCGATTGGTTCCAGGAGTACCTCCCCTTCTCGCTTCTTCCTCCTATGAACTTTGACTTCCATCCCGCCATTATGATCTCACCCACCGGGTTCCTTAATGCTCAATTTCATACCCACTTCTTCCTCGTACTTCCCCTTGCCTCGCTTCCTCTTCCCCCTGGTATACTGCTTGCATCTCACATCCTGGCTCACGCACTATCTTATGTATATACTAGTATGTAGTTACCCACTGGAGATATGCATTATTTGCTTTCTCTTTATTCTCATCATCCTCCAGCTGATCTTTTTCTCTTGGACCATTCGTCTCGTAGGTTCTCCAGGCTGATCTTGGATGAATACCGATTAGCTAAGCCAGCCATTACGATTTAATTATGTATTATGCTTTTAAACTACTCTGGTTCTACTTACAGTTGAAGCTGTTAGAACCAAGTGCGAGTCACGTGTGTATCCTAAGACCCTCACAACTTGGTCGAGTGCAACGAGTACTCTGCACTAGGTGCACCACCACCAGCGGGCTATGCTACGTTTATTTTGGATTCCTGGGTTCGACGACCGGCCGTGGATATTCGTACACCTCGCATTTCCCAATTCTATGCTCTTGGTATACTATGCTGTATTTATACATTGCCATTCGGAACTGGGAAGCAAGACTTTGTCTGCTTTTTGGAATTCCTTGTCTGTTCTTTGTTATTTTATTTTATGCCTATTCGATTCTAGGCGTACTGAGGTTTCGAGTCGGTCTAGGGGTGCGGAATCTTTGCGACCTGACACCCTGGACTGCTTTAGCGATCCTCGATTCCAAAAGGTAATCCAACACCCACGATTACTGTTTGTTCAGGATCAGAGAGTGGCAGCTGCCTGCGAAACCTTCCACTGGTGACTGCGACGACGTACATCGGCGTCTCCTGGAGTTCTACTTATGACGAGATGAGAGGACGCAGAACGCAGATGCATCTTCTGGTGACTATGTTATTGCAGGCTTCGTTTTTCGAAATCTGAGCTAGATCTGGCACGAGATGACGAGAGGGACAGCCGTGTTTTTTGGAAAAGGATAACTGAGAAAAAATTAAAAATAAAACCCAACCGAGAAGAACGTTGCGGGAGGTCTTTAACGAAGGAGAGGATACGGATAAGGAGGTACTAATGTAAAGTTACTCACCTACGCATGGGGTTGAAATAAGGGCTGCAGTAATTCTTGGCTCTGGATTAAAATGTATTTTGATTCTGCATTTAGGTGCTCGATGGATACCATTATTTTTTTTCCTGACAATCCGGAGATGAGGTGGATGTGGCGTGAGAGGCTGGAAAGAAAAAGGATTTAGCGGGTGTATTCAATATTTCAATCGCGCAGCATCCCTTCCTTTGATCTTCGGGTACACAGGCCGCCCACGCCTGCCCATTTTAAGACCCAAGATCATTGGCGGCGGCTGTGCTGTGTTGCTGCCGTCGCTGCCGGCCTATATCTTCATCTCCATTGAAGGAGGCATCACTTTTCCCTTCTTTCTTCTTTCCCTTTTTTCTCCGTTATCCTAGCAGCGTAGCGTACTGTATCCTTCGCCTATCGGTACACAAGATCTCATCTCCTATATGGAGGGATTTTGTAGGCATACTAATCCGGTCTGGTGACTGAGCATTCCTATCCTGGAAGGAGTCCTTCTCCTGAGCCATCATTTTTCCTCCTCCTCCACCTACCTCACTCTTCTCTCCATTCGTCTGGATACTGCGAAGAACCTTACCTCTCCTCCAAAAGCCCGCATCTCTCAGCGGACATTCCTGACGCCGCTGGACGCCCGGCGTCCGGACACCTGCGTCGGAACCACCACGATAATCCCTATCCTGCCGCAGGATCAGGCAGGATCGCCTCTGGTCGAAGGATCGGGGCGTGGCGCAGATCCTTGTCTAGCTTAAAGCTCTAAGAAATCCCTGGCTGCCTCCTCTTATATGTCATCCAGATTCCGAATTGCCCTCCTTTTCCATTATCTACCTCTAACCTTCATCTTTTATCTTTTTCAGGAGCCGATCACACGTCCATCTTCTGTATCTTTGATTCTCCCTTGTCATAAAAGATCCTGGCGTACGGACATCGGCCTAGCGCTGCTACAGCATCCTAGCGACCACAGCATCCCGGCTGAGATTAAGGTGAGCGATAACTTTGGAAAAATGGAGAAACCTGTTCCTCTTCCTGTGTAAAGAGCAGCCATTACGCCGTACGTACACTCTCAAGTCTGATACTCAAGCATTCTCGTGCCTGCTTATGTTCAGAAGAGAATCTTCATCTACCGGAAGTCTCCTGGGCAAGCCTCTTCCGGGACACCTTACTTCTCAATCCGTTCAATCATTCCTTTCTATTATTTTCATTCCTTTACTCACCGCTTCAGTCAATTTATTATAATTAGAATTATTTATCCCAGTCGATATTACCGTTATACTTTATCTTTTCTTCCTACTTTCTTTCAGCTTCCAGTCTTGGTCTTCTATTCCAAGGAAAGGTCATCCTCCAGGTCGTGCACACTCAACATTCAGCTGTACCATCTTCGGAAGGCTGAAGGTTTCAACATGGGCGGGCCTAAGCGTCATCTAATCATGAAGCACTGGAGCCGTGTTTCTCGTGAATTAGTATTCAGCCAAGGGAAGACGTCTCGTTCGTCTTCCTCGTTAACTAGCTCGCATAATCGTAAGCGTCTCTCTGATTGATTGCAAGACCGCACGCCACTAACGGTCGTCCTGGTCCATTCTGGAGACAAAGATACATTCGAGTCTATATTATAAAAAGCCAGAGGAAGTTTCCCTAAGACAATTAAAGGATCCAGTCGACTCATCGAGCTGAATTATGATTATTATAAGCACGATTAGGATTCCGATTGCTATTATTATTAAGAGAGATTAGAATTTTCTTTATGCACTTGGCAGTCAGGCAGGGGCTAACTCTTCAGGACCGGACAAGAGAAGATGATGGATGATGGCTGAATCATTGAGATTGCCGGGCTTCGCCGTTATCTAGATGATAATGAGACGGGAGGGAGGTCGATGCTGGGGTACCCGAAGAGGGAGTCGACTGGAATGCTGGTTTAATCGGGGGACACACGCCGTGCAATGATTTAACTGACCTGACCGAGGGGCTATCGGCGGACGACTCTAATCACCATGGGAACTGCTTCTTCAACGCCGGCCATTCGTTACGATACGTTCGCCATCTTGTATCCTTTTTTCTCTCTCTCTCTTATCCTCTCGTGCTAACTCTTCTTCCTCCTCCTCTTCTTCTTCTTAACTCAGTCCGGAGCCTGCAGGCTTATATTCGATGCCGAATAACGGGAACGGCTTCCTCTTCGCCGATAATTAGGCGAAATCGCCGCGCACCGAGTATATCGGTCTTTCAGGATTGCATCTTGTTGCAAGCAGACAAGAACGTTTTCAACATGTTGATGGTCCATTGCTAAGAGATCGTTAAATTTGATAGGGATAAAAACAAATACTGAGACTTTCTTGATCCACGAAGATCCTCTGTAAGTTATTGTTTTTTAATTATTAAAATTACTGATTCTTTATGGATTTAACCGATTTCTTTTTTCTTCTAGGAATTATCTTCAATCTTCTTGAAGTCATCTGTAAAATCATTACTGATCATCTTACTGGAAGTCTCGATGATGTGTAGATGATGGGATTGTAAACAGCATCCTAAACGGAGTGTTCCTATTCTGCAGCTTGTGGTGCACGTGCAGCGACACTCTCAGACTGTCATGGAAAATTCAAGTTAACTAATGGCTGAGAGGCTGGGAAGAAGGGAAACACGTGGAGATGAAAACCTAGAGAGGAGAGGAGTGTTATCCTTGCGGCAGTTATCCTCACCGCAGGACGTCTCTTATAGTGCCTACCGAAGGAGACTAAGGGACCTGTTGATTTTCCACGGTTAAGGAGCTACGCATTTGTCCTCAGGGGTTCTCACTTTTTCCACCCTGTGGTTAGTTAGATATTTTTTAAGTATTTATTTTTTATTGAAAGAACACATATATTTAAATATCTTAAAAATCGATAGGTATTTCATTTTTCTTATCGACATTTCTCCTATGAGTTAACATCTGCTTCCTATGATATACAGATATATTGCTGCACTTCATATTGTTAACAATAGACATCACATCTGACAGTGTTAAATTGTTAAATCGTCTAAGGAGTCAAGATGAGAGATACTGTCAGAATGGCGGAGAGAGTATGGTCAGTGGAAGAACTATTTAAAAGGTAGATCAGGACCAATGTCCGGCCGGCAGCACAGAGCGCGCTCGAGACTTCCTAAGACTATGACTACACGTTGTTGTTTTAATCTCGGTAAGATTTTACATCTATTGTCATAATTTAAAGAGTTATCTAAATGTTTAGTCTACGTCTTCCCGAGCTGATCTTTAGAGTGGCCTTCACATAACAGGCTGTAAGAACGCTTCTGACTGGTGTATTTTGCCCTAGGATCCAGCAGCCGTATCATGGACCAAAGTGAGTGGGTTTCTTCGGAGTGTGCCAGGTCGTAAGCGCGACCGAATTCTTATTGGTCGACTAGGAGGCGGGGCTCCACTCAAGTTAACTAAGTCTCGCATAACTCGCCACAACCCGGACCCTCGGAAAGCATCATTAGTGCTACGAGCCAGTGGTCTCTTCCTTCCTCTTGGTTGGTCCCTCGAATTCTCTGGAGAAAAAAAATATGGGGAATGAGATAGGAGAACAGGTCGTATGAGTGTGTGGGTCGTGAAAGGAAAAAGACAAGCAGAAATATCGTAGGTCACGGTCTGGTTGACCACACCCCTGGCGCAAATTGCTTTGAGATCATCCGAAGGAAAATCTTTCATATTCATCGACCAATAATTCATTTCCTACCAAATGATCTTGCAGGTATGAAGCTAAAAGAGGTAATGTTACACACAGTTGTAGTAGATGCAGATGCATACAATTTTTTGTGACTATGGTAGCCATATTTAAATATTTTTTTACAGCGACCTGTGTTGACGGAATTTCGAGACTCTGGAATCCCAGAATGCTACAGGAGGTAACCAGGAAGTGGGGTTGACAGTTGCCCTTGGTCACGTGAGTAAAGTATGCCAAGTTGAGCCGAAGGAGGGGTTGAAAAGGTTGAGGGTGAATTGAGATGGGGGAGAGAATCGATGACGTACGAGGGGATGCGATGTCATTACGAGCTGACTTAGGATCCCTTTGGGTTTTTTCTTCTTATTTCATCCTGTTGGTTTTCTCTTTCTATAGGGGTCGTTGGGATTCAGGCCCCTTGTGATGAAGCAGGTGCCCCATGATCATGGGAAATATCCACGTATCCAACGACCTTCCTAATTTCAAAAACTCTGCCACCTTCGTTTTCATTTCATTCCACGTAGGAGTTTTCTCAGACTTCTTGGATGAATAGGAGATGATATGAGGATGATATGGATGAATAAGGTGAAAAAAAACAGACGGTAAATCGTAGCCTGGTGAACTTTCAGGTAGGTCCTCTCTGCCAGTGGGGGATGAAGAAACCGGATTTGAACGTCGAGCAAATCGGTGAATGGCCAAGTTGATTTGCATACGGTTTAGTATGTAAATCATGTGGAAGATCCACTAGACGAAAGAGAGAGAGAGAGAGAGAGAGAGATAAGAGAAAGGACCTGATAGAAATTGGAAAGAGTGAGGATACCGAGGAATGTAAGGGAATGAGATAAAAGGGAGTGAGATAACCCGCAGCGTTCCCCTACCCTTGTCAAAGATCCTTTGAAGCATTAGAAGGGTGCACCACCCGGTATTTGCCGGTCCAGCCACCCCGTTCTCGGACGTGTGGCCTACATTAGGGTTGAACAAAGGAACTCTTCCTCCAACGAGGTTCTCCTTTTGGGTAATTGGATCTCCGCTATACTTTTCCCTCCCTCTCGTTGTCTCTTTCATCCCCCGTTACATCCCTCCGACTACAGCATCCCTTGAAGCTTATCTCAAAAACCAAATTCTCCTTCAGTTTTTCAGCATTCCTCGCTATGTTTCTATCAAGATTCATCCCTCTTCGATTTCATCCCCTATCCAAGAGGCGTCACTCAAACTAAACTATATCTAGAGGAATCAAGATCGCTTCTATTATTAGCAGAGTCTGGAAGCTGCGAGGGTCAGGAAAACCGTGAACGGGATCAGACATCCAGAAGAACAGTCTGAGCGGGACTAGAGGGGTGAGAGGGTGGAGTCCCGATCAGAACCGATCATCCCTACAGGTCGTGTGTCAGACAATGCGCCGACCCGTGTTCCTTTAAAACCTTCGAAATCTCCAGAGCTTTCCCACGACTCCTCCTACGACCGTTACAGGTTTCTTTTCACCTCGGAATCGGATGCGCGAGGGTTCTGTGGACGCACGTGTGTCTTTCATGGAGGCAGATGAAGAGAAGAAAAAAAGAAGTAAAAAAAAGAGGGAGAAAAAGGCAGGAGGATAGAAGTAGAGGGAGCCAAAATACCGAAGCCTGAATATCGTTGACTGAAAGCTGTGCGTGAGCAAGGCAGAATCTTAATGGTAAGTAGTGGGAGGTTCCTATAAATAATAATAATAACAACAACGACAATAATAAACTAAAAATCGTTTCAGGCATTAGAGAACGTTAGGCAGTTAGCCTCCAGTTAGCCCACAGAATACAACCTCAGCTCCTCGAAAAGGGTCCAGGGTGGATCAGGAGGATATTTACCTGGTCGTGTGTCCTGGTAACGCGAAAGAAAGAAATATTGAGGAACATAATAGCAGCACGGGGATGAAACGTGGCTACGACCCACCAGATTCTTTGTGCGCTCTCTCCCCTCGTTGGAACTTACGCAAGAGAATTTTCCCACAGGATCACTCTACCAGGAACCTGCCGTCCTCGTCCTCGGTGACCCAGAGTATCGCGGCAACGGTCCTCATTGTCCTTTTCCTTGGAAGGAACGGGAGGCATTCACGCGGCACTCACTTTATTCTGTGTCACGAGGACAGAAGATCATAACCGTGATCGTCCTTTCCCTTCCTTTCCTTTTCTCGTTTCTTCTTTTCAATTTCTCATTCTTTCCATATCCTGGACCGTGATTCTCCAAACTGCATGCGGTAACGCAACGAAGATGCTCCCGTCCGTCATTAGGTTTAGTAATATTTACATATGGCGATAATGTCAGGCCAAAAGGATACGCCGCAATCGAAGGCTTTGGTAACTAATTTGCAGACGATATCGAGAAGCCGGATTACGTAGTTACGTAAGAGCACGCCTTTTTCTCAGTCTCGTGAGGCCCATAAGACCCACGAGGTATCTCTATCTCTCAGACACGTATATGCCTTCTGCTCTGCAAGGAACGTCTTCTCTTCTCGCCTGCGGTGCCGTTTGCGCAATTCTCTTCTTACTTCACGAACGCTTGCTCGCACGGAGACTGCAGGGTGTAGGTGTAACTGTAGGTGTAGCTGTACGAGTACGTGCAGACTCCCGTGCCGAGAATTCTCAAGCCGCGTTCACACGAGCGATTAATCGATCTCGTACATTGAGCAAAACCATCAGCATCCGAAATGACTTATACGTAGGGAACAAACATGTCTGATCTCTTGAGATTTTCTTTTATTATTAAGAGTAATTAATAATTGATTATATTTCGTCGAAAAACTACGGGATCTTATATATCATGTGAACGTACCTTAAGGCGGCATTACCGTCGGGATTCGCGGGAGATTATTTCATAAGCGTCCCCGATACGGAAAAGTTCATCCGCTCTTACCGCGTCGAGGTGAACTCGCTGGCGATTGCGCAAACGGTACAGAATATAAGGGGCACCCTGAGGCCCCCAGACCCCTTACGGGCCCGTTACGTCGTCTTCGATTTCCTTCTACTTTAACCTCCTCTCTACTTGTACTCTTTATCTTTTTATATAAATTTGCGAAAAATACAACTGTAAAAGTTGAATGCGATAGTACTTATGTATGCTGCAGTATGCTCTAGCTTAAAGTACTACATCCAGCATTCGCCATTTGGAATCGATCAAACGAATCTCTCTTGATACTTGCAGTCAAATGTCAATCGGGCCGACGTGAGTCTCTAACGGGAGGCTGTGGATGCTGCGGGTCAGAAAGTCAGAGAACGAGAGAGTTGCTGCGAGCGTGTGAGTGCACGTGTGGATAAGGGAGAGAAATCCTTAACGAGGATGCTGGGTAAAGTCGTGGAAACGATCGCGACTTCTACCGGCTGAAGAAGATGGCGAATTCACACGGTATCGACACACAGGAACGAATTCAATATATGTGAGCTACAAATTGCTTTGTAAATTACCTTATTTCTTGCCTGATCATTTCTTCGGGTACTTCCGGTGGTCTTATAAGAATCTTTAAGATCCTGATATTCATCTTATCGAAGTCCAAATTTGTTTTGCCAGTTATACGATTTTTACATAACTTCATTACGTTTCAGATGGACCAGGTATCTGCAATCTTGAACGTGGACTGAAGCCTTGCCAAATGGTTCCTTGCTTATACCAAACAACTACAAGGAAGGAACTGGTTCTGGGATGAATTAGTTCACGCATCAGAAGATCCATTCTCGTAGGACAGGGTCGTTAAACCTCGTGGAAGGGAAGTAAGGACAGTTAGGGTGCAAAGAGGGTGCACTTGAAGTGAGTTCAAAGAAAGGAATTCATATCCTTAAAAATTCTTACAATCCAAGCTTATGTAACTAAGGAATCTCAGTCTGACGGAAATTCACCAGGACCCATCGTCCTACTTGAAGAGGACTTACAGAATTTGGGATCAGGATTGGATGACGTACAAAAGGAAAAATTAGAAGAATTGGTAATGAAAAAATCAATTTGCCAAGAAAATAGTTTTAAAGACACGTGGTTCGTTCTTCGCCGCTGTCCAGGTATTCATGAACGTCGTCAGGGCATCCTCGATCACGTAGGGAGTGCTTACACAAACGAAACACGTTACATGCGTACTCGCCTGGCAATTTTAGCAAGTGCCTACGTGATCAGGATGGCCACCATAGTTTCGGTACTCGATGACGTACACTAAGCAACTAACATACTTTTATTGTGAATTCATTACCAAACTGCATCAGAAGTCATACTCAGTCTGTACCTAACCTAAAGCCTTTTCCTGCAGGAAAATCTCTGATCGTCCGTTCACCAGTGACTGCAAGGTCAAACAACTCTTGTAAAAAGCTGAACAAGAAAGTGAAGGAGGAAGTGAACAAAAAAGAAAAGAACAACTTGGCGCACCATGGTCCCTAAAGGAAGTACGGCCAATTTCCTTCTGGACAGTCATTACGCTCCACTCCCAGAATTCTATGGGCCCAATCGGTCCCGCAATCAAATTCTCTCCCTAACCTTTGCTTGTTTCAAATTCCCCTAGATCCTTCTGAACGTGTCAGCTGAGAATAGGAAATACGCTTACTACGTAAATCAATGAAGTAATAATCCAGAAACGTTCCTGATTCCCAATGTTTTCTCCTTGACTGAGAATTCAACCCGTGAGGTTCTCGGGACAGTTGGGTATCTATAATAAAAGACAAAAAAGTCTCAATCGCTCGATCACAGGAAGTCGCTCTTATTCAGAAGTCCAGTTTTTTTAAGGACTCGATTGACTCCAGTGGTCATGAAATGGAGGTTCGTACAAGCTTGCTTGTAATTTAAATTCCTTGTTTATTCAGCTTCTCAATTCACTCATATGGACGAGCTTTAGTTAACAGGTGTAATTATTATTTCAGAAATACAGCAGGAAATGAAAATGGACGATGACCGCCATTACGATATGATTATGTGAGGTATTACCTCAGCACGCGTAAGAGACTTGGCAAAAACTTTCATTCATAAATGTCAGCCAACGAAGAGGTGGAGGAGGAGGAGGAGAACGCATCCAGCTGACATTATACTGATGAAGGAAGGATCAAAGAATCATGAGGTGATGACCTTTCGAGAAATCGTATAACCACTGGCATATCCTCCAACGTCAAAATCAATCTGTGGTTCCTACTGGTGCATTATCGGATTAACGTTGGTACAAAATTTCTATAATAAGAAGAGTAGGTGAGGAAGACGACGTGGAGGTAGAGGGAGAAACGTGCACCGAAACCGGCACTATACGCACGCGTTCAATTGCATAAGCCGCACTTTCCTCGTGACATAATATTATTTAACCCAGAATAATGCCAGCCCCGCGCTCACCCGACTTGCGTAACTGACTGGTATTTCGCGAGACCGGCTCAACTCGCTCGTTCTTTTTATTATATAAACAAGATGGCGCATAGGTGCTCGAGGGAATCCAGGTAACCGATGTAGAGCAAGAAGTCGAGGTAGAGGAACCAAGCGAAGCCCCATGTACGATACTTAGAAGATAACCGTGTATATTATGTGTTACAGAAACGGGTGAAAATATAGAACAAAATGGAAAACCCTAAAGAGAACAAAAGTCCGGGATCGTAATGGTGGTCGCCACGACTTTAACTGTCTAATCGCTCGGATAACGCTAGAAATCAATTACCATACATCAAACTGGCGCAGGTACGTGACTCCCAGTGCGGGTAGAGTCGTGCACGCGTGCGTGAGCGCGAGCAGTGATTTATTGATTTGAAAAAAAAAGAAATGTTAAAAAAAGGCGGAAATATGGGCCGCTCGATAATTGCATGGACTCTGGAGTTTCTATGAATTTTTATTGTGTGGTCCAGGGGGCCATATCTACATTCTATCCACGTCGTTCAATTTCCTTTCTTCTTTCCTTTCGCAGCCCTCGCACAGTCTCACAATCACTTGGCTTTCTTTTTCATCAACAAATTATCTTGCTCTTTTCCGATCTCGCGTGGCTTACGCAACCAACGCAACTGCTACCGCCGCAAATGTGTACCTACGTCCTCAGGGTTTATCTAACAGTAGTACAGTGTATCTGTACCCCCGATATATCCCATTCGTTATGCAACTCTATTAGCGAAATGGTAATATCGGGTGGTAACGGTGCGGTCAAACCAGTACCGATAGCTGTTCAAGCTTTTACCCAGGAGTCGATTTACCTGCGGAAGAGATACCTGTGCTTCTTGGACAATGCTGGCTCTTGAGATACGTGAGACAGAGGAGTCCTATGGGCAGCAGAGTGTGTGACGAGAGCGAGAGAGTGGGAGAGAGACTAGGTGCGCACGATGCAACAGGTTGGACGTCGGAACAATAGCCAGGGAGAAGAACTACGCCGTGCCGCCTCGCTTAGATTCGACGGAGGCACTTTCATCAGCTTCTTCTGGGTGCTCAACTATAGTCCAACCGTAATGCTGCTAACCTTTCACTCCTACCCACGAGCGCGTGGACAAAACTTTAACCATTATGCTTGCTTTTAGCCATGGCTGCTCCCGGAAGCTACCTACGCCCGGCGACGAGGCTCCTTCACCTGGCTCCTTCTTCACTGACTCTTTGGACGCCTCTTCCAACACCACGTTCCTGAGCACGTCAGGCGCATTTCACGAGGCACCGAAGTCGCACCCACTCTCATCATCTACCTCCTTCTCGTCGTCCCATCGACTCTTTCATTCTCTTGCAACCTCATCGTGTCCTCACGGAACACCTGCCAGTCGCCAATCTCATTGCACTACGACCTTTATTAGACTCATCTTGGTACGTCAATTTTTACTTCTATTTGTCACTGAGAGACTTCCGACGTCCTCACCAGACCATGTATCTAGTTAGATGTCGTAATAATTGTGCGTTGTTCCTTGTTGAAGATGTGACCTCATAGTAGCCGCTGCTGTTGCTATAGATTGCGTCAGAGAACTGTCCTGGGGCAAAGTCCTTTGATTCCTGATACTCCTCTTCTAGAAGGATGTATGGACTCCCTTTCCAGTGATCCTCCGGGCTATCTCAACGTGCTCGTCGTGGGAATGAGGTCTTGTGTTATTTTTTTGCCAATTAGGCGGTGTAATGTCGCTGGCGAGGTAGGGGCTAGGGAATGGGTTAAGGAAGTGCTCCAGGCGGATTGGATCGAAATCGATTAGTGGTCCACTCTAAGAAATGCAGCTTCTATCATCTTGGGAATATTTCTCACGTGATCGATCCTGCTTCCTTGCTCTCTCGTTATTCTCAGACTAAACCGGACGCACCGAATTTCTCAGCCGGGCGAAAACCTCTCCATGCCATTGGTATGCAGGGTCGACCTAATGCTGTTGTAGCCGCCGTTGTAGGCCCGGCATACGTGCATGCGTGAGTAGCCTGCCAGTGCGTAAGGTGCGTGTAACGCCAGCGTGATTCCTCCTGCACGCGTCGACCCAAAGGTCGACGATACCGATGCCCCTTCTACTTCCTTCCCAACTCCTCATCTTACGCAAGACACACGGTACTCGTTTCCACTCGTCCTTCCCATCGATTCCATCATTCGGCAAAAACTACATGAACCGTTCAAGCTCTCGTTCTGTCTTACCTACGAGGATGATGCTTCAGTCGCCTCACGTTTCCGCGAGTTTTAATTACCAGGTAGTAGAAGCCAGATAGAGAAGTAGTTACGGTACAGTAGTGAGAAACATTATACATGCTACCCCTTTACCTTGTCAGCCTAACACTTTTTAGCTTCTCAAAGGGGTGACGCTTATTGACCATTCTGCTAATTTGTTAGAGTATCCTCTGGGTGTCGTACTCCACGTTTAATTGAACTATTGCAAGCTACTGTAAACAATGAGAAATAGTATAGTAAAGAATGTCTTTTCTAATTTCATGTACGACTTCCATTGGTCTGGTGAATCCCACGTGACGACGCTACCGAGGAACAGCTACCTGGTGCTCAACGTCGTCATCCAGCTAGAAGTAAACGTAAGACGCTGACGTTAAGCGTATGCTGGCTGGGTCGCCCTGTTCCAAGTATTACAAGAGCGCTCAGTGCGTGTCCGGACTTGCGATACTCCTACCCGGAGCCTCAGACCCTCCCGTTCCTCTCGAGCACTCCGTCCTAAGAACTCGTGCAGGGTGTGGCGCCTTTGTTAAACCTACAAGGACTTCGGCCACCTTCGCCATAGTTCACATTGGGTAACAGCAGCTGATTCGCAGTCTTGTTCCTGAAGTAATCGTAACAAATAACCCTTCTAATCATTCACGTCGCTTCTTTCAGCTTCCTTCTTCAAGACTGGAACGTGATCACGAGTGGCGAACCGCAATACGCGAACGCCTTGCCTGTCCGCACTAGCCGCGGGCTTCGCTCGTTAATATTCATGCCGCATTACTTCCTGTTACGTAGTTCTCTCTGGAGCGCGCCTTCGCTGATACACTTATACTTATCTCCCAGGACACTCGGTGCAGTCAGTGCTCCTGGTACCGCTGTTAGTACTTCCTGATACACGACGTCTTCAAGGAATGCAGTGATATTCGTAAGAAGATAAAAGTGGGTCGATTCAAATTCGCCTTTGTTGGATCATCGGGCAATGAGGAAAATCCGGATGTCGATAGCTGAAAAATGGTTGCAGAGTTCATTGATATGTGGGACGAGTGTGAACGCTGGTTGGCCCGGTTATATCGGTAATGCGAGATTGCTGTCATGTTCGCCGACCTGGAGGATAGGGGCGAGGCCGTACACGCGTCACTACGTGTCACGGCACCTTCTACGCCTTCCGATCTTTACATGCGTTGGACTCCAGTCATTCCCCACCACCTCGCCTAGATGGCTCGTTGAGGAAGTAGCCTACCTGTATTCAACACTATTATTTTTTGTTCTCAGTTATACGTCGTTCGTGGGACCGATATGTACCTAATGATGAAGACTCCTTAAGTTAGGATCATTCTGATCTTCATCTTCCTCCTGATGAACATGAGGATTCTCACGATACCAAGTGATGGTACCACGTGTAAGAACAAGAGGAAGAGGTTCTTCCTCGAGGCAATCAGAAATGACCGTACCTGGAACGGTAATGCCCCATAAGCAATGCGATAATAGTGGCCAGGTACTTGTTTATAAATTCATAGCCAAGAGGCCACGTCCCTCGGCCTTCGGACCGTTATTGCCTTTACCCAGGAACGTCCAGCTATGCGTTTCCGCTCTAGTCGGAATCCTCAAGCTGTCGGTAAATAATATTACGCCTCCGATAACGACACCACAGTCTGGGAATAACTAATCGCTGGTTCCCACCCTGGCGGACGTCCACGGGCGTGCACCGGAGACCGTGTAGAGCATGGAGCAATGTGACTCTGGCCTTCGCTGGAATGCGTTCCAGAGAGAACAATGCCACTCTTGAACTCCTCCTCCGGTGTCCCTTCTTAGTATTTCCTAGTCTTCTCTCTTTGTAGTCTATCCTTTATTTCTCAACTTCTCTATTAACCTCTTGCGAAAAAGTCGATTGCGGCTAACTTTAGACTGCTAGTCGTACGTCGACCTTTACCACAGACATATTTATTCATGCGATAATTCAGTTACTTAAACCGGAAATACACCTCCCAGACGACGCAACAATAATAGAAAGGTATCGGATTAGTTGTGACATTAAATCCTTTTTTCTTCTGTCGATATTTCGGTGGACTACAAATCGATGCCACCGACGCCATTATGGCATCCCGACGACGTTCTAACCTCGACTACTTGTTTTATCTATTCTTTTTTGATTGCTCTATAATAGTCAGTCTTCTTTCTACCTACAGATTCTCCGGGAATGAGGCCATCTAAAATATCCAAATGAACTCGAAGAAAAAGTAGCCGGAAAACACAGCGGGAGAAGATTGACGTACTACCCGGGAGTCTTGGATTTGATAAAAGAGTGAAGAGGGAAGAGAAGAGCGCGCACGAGGAATTCCACGCGTTTCCTCTCCCTGCCAGGAATCTCTAGGTTCTCTCACCCATCGACCTGTCACCCGTCACCCGTCTCTCGCACACCTTGACGCACGTTCACCCACGCTTGCCACCCTGAATCTCAAATTATAACCTGACGAGCGACGACCAGCACCCATGGAATGACAATTGGTCGCCCAGGAAGGCGTAGGGACAGTTTTTTCCTAAGGTACCGAAGCCTTTGGATTCTTAAGCTTTTATAGTTTCGCTTTTAGTTAATCTTTGTATTTCTTAGTTGGTCCGTAGATTTGAGAGAGGAGGAGGATACCAGTCAAATCTTCAAGATCTTGCAGATATTTGATGGGAAGATGCGGTGCTTCATCGAAGAGGAGTGACGACTGCTTTGCGGGTGGTCCAGGCTCGATGCGATGCTGGGAATGAGAATGCACAGAAGCATGAGGAAGATTGTGAGAGAAAACCAAGAACGGGCGCGGTTCAGGAATGCATTTGCCACGACATGCGATGCTGTAAACTTCCGCGTGTGTGTCACGTGGCGAGCTACATACGTGACTGATAATATTTGCATACTGTAGAGAATCGTGCTGTCTTTACTTTGTTGGCACGAGCTGATGATCTTAGGATTTATCGTAACCCAACAATTACTTGGATCTCGATCGTCTTCATGGTTTTTGAGGATTCTCATTTCCTGTTATTGCTTACGTGTCGATCTTGGAGGTATGTAAAGCGCATGTTTGTTTTCATAAGTATCATTCAGTGATTTAATTAATTACGAATACATACACATGTGACAGAAGTAATATCAAAACCGAATGTGCTGGCATCTATTACGTATCGTGATAGTCCTTACCATTATGGCATTGAGAAATTCTTATCGTATGAACTTGGAGAAAAATTATAGTTTCTTGGGCTCTTATCTATCATTGCAAATGTAGTTTGGGATGACGATTGGCGCCATCTTGTGAAATATCCGTGAACTTTTTTAGTTCTATTGAATTCTATGAGATGGCGCAGTCGGCTGTCCAGGAGATGCTGCCCCCTTAAGCGGCAATTCCAGGAACTATAATTTTGGTGGGTATGTATAAAGTATATCTATAGATATGAGATTTCGAGTTTTTATACATCGTATGACGCCTTGGCGCCAAAACGGACTATTTGCATGAAATTGGTTGACGTTAAAAATGGGTGACAGTGATGATGCTGATAAAGTTTACTGTGATGATCCACGAATTCCATGTCAGTATGGTGTTAAATGTTATCAAAAGAATCCTGCTCATCACAGCAAGTATAAGCATCCTCCAGGACACGAACAGGTATATTAATTTTATGACAACCTAACTACGAGAATAATTTTGTGGTTTTAACCTATCGTTTTAACATTATCGTTATTTTCAGCAAAAAGGGAAGAACTTTGGAGTAACAAATGTTAGTAGAAAACGAAAGATAAGTGAACATGAACTTGATAAATCTAAAGAAACAATAGTGCCACAGATTAAACTTAGGAGAGAAAATTCTCCGTTGCCGAATAACGATGGTCATGATTTTTCTCCGAGTCCTGAGCATGATGTTTCAGGAGATGAGGCTCCAGCATCAATGGCAGGTTCATCGGAAACATCTGTTAGCAAATGTGACTCGTCAGAAATTATAGAATTGAGTGAGAAAGCTATGCCCATAAATGTGTCACATGTTGAGCAAAGTATTGTAGACAAGTTTCTGGTAAAGATGCCAGAGGATTTTTATAAATTTTATGAATTCTGTAAAACTGTTTCTCCGAGCGATCCCATTGGGGCATTCAAGATAGTAAAACTTACGTTAGTAGGGCCTTATGATATACTTAATAGTAAATTCGATGATAGGCACAGCTTAAAAAAAGAACAATTCTTAACGCACTGGAGATTTTATTACGATCCACCTGAATTCCAGGTAAATCAAAAGTATACAAGCTTCATTTGAATGTAAAAAACAATATTCAATACTTGTGCTATATTGTATTCTAGACTGTCCTAAATGTTGAGGGTAAAGATGGTCTCCACTTTGGCTACTGGAGGGATGAACCCACAGAGAATCCTGTACTCGTAGCAACAAACAGTGTGAATGTGAACTGTAAAATTGTTCCAGTTGCTGATAACATTTTTGCAGCAGTAAGGTAGATACAGGCACAATAAAATTCATCATACCCCAACCATTCAAATGATACATTATACCTTCTAGTGCATATATGGACACTGAGGTAAAACGCGCTAGTCCGTTCAATAAAATGAAGCTATTTAACCTTCAAAAGAGTCTTAAGAATTACGCGAAAGAATGTAAAATAACTTTGGAAACCAATACCAGTTCAATGAAAGCCAGAGAGAAGCGCGTAGTCGCAAGAACGTTTCACGGTGCAGGCATCGTAGTTCCGTACGACAAAAAGACACAAGTTGGCTACCGGGAACTAGCTGTAACCGACAGTAGGTGACACTAACAAAGCTGTATTATCATTAGCAGACTAAAAAAGCATTGATTTTTCTACGTTCCAGGTAAATTGCGAAAAATCTTAAAGGATATTGACGAAGCATCAGACGACAATACTCGTGAGGATCATATTAACAGTCTACTAGAAGTCGTAAGACTGGCTTCGATAGCAGCCGACGAGTGCGATTTCGGCACTTGTCTCGAATTGGGTCATGACCTCTTTTCCAGCGGTACCCACCACGTCCACAATATGGCTATTCAGATGCTTTCAATCGCATACACTCACTTGGATCGACCGCAATATCTGGAGATCATAAAGGCTCACTTGGCAGATCGAAAAAGAGGTACCAGTCCCTGTGCCACATAAAAACCATCTGTATCGTCATCTGGAGATGAACATCATGAATGTCTATTGTTTCTTACAATTTAAAAAAAATACGCCGTAATTTTGTACGCGTGCTTCAATAAAGCGGAAAAGCAAGGCAGACATTATCTGTAAGTATCGTACCTGCTCCGCATCCATTCCATTTTTATCCATGATCTTAATCGCTCTCATTAAACGAACTAACTTTTGCGTTAAAGTACGTCTATACCTGGGTCTTTATTTCTCGCGAATTTTAAAAGCGAGAACAGCCCATAAAGTTGCTACAACATTACTTATCTGTCTATAATTTTTTTTTTAGCGAAAGTCGTACAGAGTCTTTTCGACTGAGGAATTTTAAAGCGCTTTCATCTCGTCAGGTCGAAGGACTCAGCGACAGTGATGGCGTCTACGACGGTAGTAGTGAGTAGAGCCGTTTACATCTGTTGCATCTTGTTTGCATACGGCGACGCTCGGGGTGCGCACACGTTCGACAATTTTAACGGGCCAAGCTGCCTCGAGGGTGGTTGGACGGGAGGAAGGATGGCTGTAGGTTGTAGGTAGTTGAGCGGTCGCAGGGGGTCTAGGAGGATGAAGAAGGGGAATAGACGGACGCATGCCCATGGCTCAGTGGAGCGCGCGACTTCGTGCCGAAAGCAGCGCTGTTGTTCCGCGTGCGGCTTTCGAAAATCGTACACGGGACAGTAACGTGTGCGTGACGTGGTGCGGTTGTACTTGTGTATGCGTGCCTCTCTTTTCCTCTCACTTTCTCTTTCTCTCTAGTTTTCTCTTTCTCTTTCTTCATCTCTCTCTCTATATATATCTCTCGTCGAAGCTTGTACGTTTATACCATAAGAGGAAAAAGGGAGCGAGTGGGAGCACTCTGGATCCCAAGAGGGAAGCTGCATACACTCGACCAGAGTACAACGTACGCATACATTAAGTACTACGTCTGTCTTTCACTCTCTCCCTCCGTCTGAATGTCTTTCTTTTTCTTCAGTTCGAATTGTTTTATTCGTCTCTACGTTGCTCTTCTTTCACTTACTCTTCTAAAGTATCGCACCAGGCTTTTCGTATACTGCTACGTGTACCTGATTGATAGAGGATATTAGCAATGAACGGCTACCTAGTGCGCGACCAATGGGCAGTCGTCTGTCGATGGGAGGCTAATTCCTAAATCGAAAGCCCATAGGTGCTCTGGCCTCTTGCGGGCCGATATAAATTGACGGTTATTCAGGACTATGGGTTCTCCAGGTTAACTAACCATGAGAGTGAAAGGTCGCGACGTGTAGCGGGTGAACCTTTGATGATGAGAATCTTGTTACCTCAGTTTTAATTCTTTTGATTCCGTCTTGCTCGTGCAAGCTCATGAGATTGTCTTTTGTTCCTGTTCGAGTCCTTATAGCCATTAAAATTCAAATATGGATAGATATAGTGTTATAAAGCTGACCTTGTTCAGGCAGTGTGCATCCGAGAAGATTGTAATTAATGAATTACTGTATGGACAGGTGTTAGAGTAATGCAGCAGGATCGTCCTGGAAGCAGTTGTACGCGCTTAAAAATGGCGGCTAGCTAACCACCATTTTGGACCATTCTATGCTAATTGGCAAGGACGCGGCCGCGTGTCCAGGAACAGTGGAACAGGCGCAGATGAAGTTGCTCCTGGCCCAGTCGAAGAAAGAAGCGGATTACGTACCTGCATTACGCCGAGCTTTACGGATTCGTGAATTTTTGTGAAAATCGCAATTCCAACACGGAATGATCGAAGGAGACTTGATACTGGTGCCGAGCTGTAACAGTTTCCTCAGTCGTACGACCCGTGGGAAAAGTGGCGAAAGTGCGTGCACAGTGGTCAACGCATTCGACGTTAGTCAATCGATTACAGTGACATTTATGCGAACGGCCACGTATTTGCTATGTTTTTGGCTGCAAACTCTTTCCGAGAGACGCCCAAGGGATAGACGTCGTGTTTACTCGGATCAACCACGCTTTAACGTGCGATCAGGTGGTAGAGAAGTCCTGAAGAGTGGTACGAGGATCACGAGGAAGAGTTAATAACCAGGAGAATCACGTGACGGGATGCAGAACTACCAGGATCCTCCCTCCTCTGATTCTCAGTGAAGGAAGAAGGTACGTCACTGTCTCTTGTTAATCATACACGAGGAAACCTCAGGAGACCACAGGGACGAGGTCGGCTCGCACCGACGTTAAATATGCAACGGATCCTGCTCCTCTCTGGAGCAGCCAACCCTTAGTACGACCTTGACTGATACGATTACTCGAAAAGCAATGAATGCGTAGCGCAGAGTGTCTCTCTAGGGTGCTACTTTTTTAACCATTTCACTGAACATCTGGGGTATCTAGGGTGGTCAGAATTATCTAGTGAAAGGTTCAATCCTCACAATTATAACGGCCAAAGAAAAGGTCCACGCATCCTATACTTCCTGTGACGTTGCACAGTACTCACCTCCCCCCAGTACACGTACCTGGTCAGTACAGTCTAATAAATCCCCACTCTTCCCGTGACGTCACTTTTTTATAACTAGATATAGTATAAATTTCACTTCCTGTCATTCCTAGTGTCAGTATTCGTCACTCTGCCATGAAATACACAGTGGATATTTGTTCTACTGCTACCTTGCCATTGGTACAAGAGGTCGAGGTATCCTCAGGGTAAATATTGTTGGGACTAATAATGGGGAAATATAAAAGCAATAAAAAGGTACAATGGGTCGGTTTACTTTGTAATCGTTTTGCCGAACGCACTAGAAGATACGACCAGTGCGTGAGTAACGCTCTACCATAGCTAATCAATTTAATGACCATAATGAGCATCGATCCACGTTTATTATAGTTGGTTTCAAAATGTTGTCATCACTGGCAGTAACTCTAGCACCTCGTTACCATCGTTACCATCGCTTCAGGATGTTAGTATCAATAATTGACAGTACCCACGTCATTCATACGTCATACGTATCTACCGATAGTTCTATTTCAAGTGACTAATGATGTATTGTCCTTGTAACAGTGTCTGGACCGGAAGGAATCACTTGATCGATTGGAGGATGAACGAAGACGAAGGAGAATCCTTGCGTCGGAGATGACCACTAGGTTAACGCCGCGTCAACGATCTGACGACGGAGACGACGTCAACAACGATCGTCCATCAGCTGTTCGCCACTGCCATTGAGAAGGAGTCCTCGACGCTCGTCGCGATGCCAAGCACCGTCACCTCCTTGATGCACCGAGGTAACAGTCATCTCTATGGGCAAGTCTTATCAGTCTCTAATTTTATTTCACGTCTTCTTATTATTATACTTCTTACACGCTTCATTCTCTCCTTCTCATTCCCTCTAGTACGAGTCGCTACTTTTCTTTTTCCTCGAAGAAGATGTTCTCGCTAGTCTACGTAATATCGGCAATCTTCTGACTCTATTCAAGTACCTGGCTCCGGTAATGAGAACGGAGAGAATGCCGGAGAAGTCTGCTGGTGGGGGATGGTGGTGCTTAGTGGTTAACAGTGATGGGTGGGTGGCTAGCCTACCTGCTGGAGTTGCGCCACACTGCGTTTAGTACCGAATGTTCTGAAAGCTCTTGCTCTTCGCAAGGTAGAAACGTATTCCTGGATGCTGCTATTAGTCTGCTTTAATATCATGGCCATTGGCTTTTCACCGATAATCAACATCTAATAGGGGATGATACTCTGATATAAAAAAGCTACACCCACGGCTGCGTCTTACGTCAGATGAAAAAGGTGGCATGAGTAGGTAGGTTCAGGAACATAGGAAGCATACGGAACACATGTCTGTGACTTTATTAGACAGAGAAGAAGCCAGTCTGTATTTCTAGTCGATTCATGCTGCGATGAAAAATGCGTCCCTCGGTTTTGCTACCGCCTGTTGAAATCGCTATTTTCGTCGTGCGTTTACACAGACTCGTAATATGATTTTGGCGTCGTTTGTTTTCCTTAGAGAACTTCAGAATCTCGACTTAAGTCAACCAGGCTATCTATCGATTCGTCCTAGTCGTAGACCCTAGGGTTCTTATTAGAACGTAGGACTTTTTCGAAATGTCAGAATCTTAAGTGGAAATAGCATTTCTGTGTTTCGGGGCCAAGATGAAATCTTCTGGCTGTACTAAGAGGACGAGATCTAGTTTGCCCACTAGAGGAACAATGAGTGATAAATACCTGATGCATAGTCAGCCCTGACATTCGACTATGTCTTATGAAAGTCTGTTACTTTCTTCTTGGTTGATCATGTGTCGGGTAGAGACAGTCTAGATACCCAGCATCTTCCATTACATCTAATTCTGATTATTCTTCCACTCCTATTGTAGCTTTCTCGAACAGATGGTGGATACTCGAATAGCTAGCCTTAGGATGGAAGCTAATAAATTTTCGAAAAGATTCAAGTGGGATGCTGTGTAGGATATATGCTTTTAAAAGCATCCGGAAGTAGAATGCCTGTTTACAAAATTCTTTATAATGCCATAACCTCTCCTTCTTCTGCAGGGCTCACTACTCTGCGTTCACCCTTGACTTTTTGCAGAAGATTCTTTGAAGATAGCAAGAGTCGAGGATGCTCTTATTCTTCTACCAGGGACATCCTGTTTCCTGATACCCGAGGAATATTTGCTGAAAAATTGGAAAAACCCAGGGAAACGAGTAGATTGAGTTTACTTTGGCAGCGGTGGTCTCTTATTACATCACACAGCGTCACGACGCCCGCGGGCGTCGACGACAAGTGCGGAATCGTGTAGCCTGTTGCTCGTGGACACTTCGCAAATGGAGCAAAGCGATCCTGACTCGTTTCTCAGTTTGCCTGTCTGCTGGCTCCCAGGTCCTACCTCCTGCATGTCTACACTCGTGTAGGTATGTCCGTCTTGCCCAGCATACATAGAGCGTCTCCAGTAGGTCGCTTTGATCTCGACAAGCAATACTGTAACCTCCTGGTATTTCGCGGTGCTCTAGTTATAGGGGTAGGTAAGAGAACGTGAATAGGGAATGGGAGTCTTAGGAGCTTAAAGCCACCTCAGGGTCCCGTTATCGGCCCCCGGTGGTTAGAAATGGCCACCGAGGATGGAGACGTGGTTTAACGAGGTCCTCCATTCTCTGCCTCCTAGTGATTTAGTATTCTATCATGTATGTAGGTTACGACCTTCAGTCGACCATTTTATTCTGCTGCCACTTGAAAAATATCTTGTCTCTCTCTCTCTCTTATTCTATATCGACCTTTCAAACAACTTTGGCTTCTCTAGAGTGGCCAACCGTGTCTGGTTGCCTATGATGTAGATGTGTTCAGCTAACTTCAGCTCGATCAACGTCCTAGACCAGGATCGCGAAGATGGTCAATTCGTCATTTACATGCAAAGCTAGAATCCTTGGACGTCCCTTCCTTTAACGGAAACCGCCGAAGATCTCGACAGCTTTTCAACTGAATTGATGGGGCTTGAATAATTTACGAGGTCACGCTCGTGCGCACCTTTCCGAACCCCTGGCCAAACTGTATCCACCCTCTTCCCTTACGAACAGGCAGCTATATATTTTTACCTTCTTACCTTCCAACCTTTTTTGCGTTCCTCCCTCTTTTTTTCCTAACCACCCTGAACCCCCTGGCAGATTTCTCGAGCGAAGGTGTCGGAATTCGACAGGGGTTGAGAATTACGTCACGGAATGAGCACCGCTGAGGCTTTTAAATCAACCCCCTACGTTGTTTAGTGGCTCGTCTCCGGGTATAGATAAGCTACGTTAAAAATACAACCTCTTGTATCTTGGTGGTAGGAGTGTATTTCCTCCCACCTCCCTCCCTCCATCTCTCTCTCTCCCTCACTATACAGAACCCTCGCGATACTCATCGGCCTTCCGAGGTCACTGGCGCCACTCCGGAACGCCGCAACCCCATAGCCATAACGGCAGAAATAATAAAATAGGAAAATATCGGTCGAGGGGCTAAGAATTTCAATAAAGCGTGTAACCCTTGAACCAAGGGTAGTAGAGTTGCTACTGATTTCTACTATCCCTATGGGCTCTACTCTGTTTGTTCTTCTCATTTACCCCTTCTACTCTCGTTTTTCTTTCTCACTTCTCTTTTAATCTCCCCTATCCCTTAACCCTCCCCCCCAACCCTTACTCGAGTTAACCGATGTCCCTCTCTTATCTAATTCCCACGGTAGATTCAATTCGCCCACCGATTATATCTTTTTAACGAGCGACATTTAATTTGCATCCCTCGAGCTCGCGCTTTTACCCGTCTTACGATTCTTCGTTTCTCTTAGTCGTCTGTAGCCTAGCTGCTGCCACGTCCGTCCTCGGTACCAGTCCGCTTTTTCCACGGGAACGAATTCATAATTTTGTATATCATGATAATCGTGTTTGCACGGGCTCGAGTTCATTCTCTAACGAATTAATTGGACGTTTTACATTCACCTCGTCGAAATCTTTGTACGATTCAAGTGCCTGCAAAAGGACTGAAGGGCCTTGCGAGTGGCTGATCAATAACCTTTGCCTCTTTGCTAATGATTACCTCTTTGAATGACAGTGTCACTGCGTCTCTCTCTCTCTCTTTTATTATGCCTGCCAAGGTAAAACAACCATCACGTAGATGGACAATGTAATAGCATATAGAAATATAGTAGCAGGAAACGGAAGTGGGGCTGAAGCAGTAGTAGATGTTGCTTGGCATAACAATAACCATAACCATAACCTCAAACGTTGATGTCGAGCATTACGGATTCGACATTATCCTTATCCAATTGCTCATCCACCTCGTATCCATCCCCTCTGTCCCTCATTATCCTTTACGTCACACTTGAAATTTTAACAGTGCTATTTCTCCTCAGACTCTCAGCCAACTTCAGACCCCTCAACGTTCATGTTTCCAGTGTGAGGATCCACGGCATTCTGAGTAAAGCAACCCCCTACTATGTTTTCCAACGCATTTTCAACCTTATTCTGGTTCTGACATCCCTTGTCTATGGAGCAGACATTCCTACTGATTTCATCCTGGTCCAACTGTGACTGTCGTTATTGAGAAGCAAGATGACGTCTCCGATTATGTGCATGCTGCGCATCCTACTAATGGCTAACTTCCAATCTACGCTATGCATTAGTAAATCCGCAAACAACTTACCTACTTACCGTACAGCCTATCTGCGATTTATCTTAGCTTCCTCTAGGGGAGAAAAAAGATAACGCAAACGCGAGTCTCGTTGACGATACTAGATAAACGCTCGTATCACGAATTGCCACGTTATCGTAGTTACTTTCACGAAGTAAATGGATACTATTTCCTTTGCCTGTAAAGCGCTTGCCAACTCGCAATGGGGTCGCTGGCGACTAAAATTCCTTGGCGGATAGATGCTGAATGTTGCAGTTATTAGTCACTCTCAGACCCGGGAGCAATCCTGGTATCACCGAATTATACGGAATTTATTGGTTATCTGATATATATCAGGCTGTGGGTTATGGTTTAGACTGGAAACCACATTACCACCATATTGTTATCTTGCGGTTAGACTATAAGGTTGATTGAACGATGTCAGGTTTATTTTGAAAAATTACGAATTTATTATTTGGTTGACACCACGTACTGTAAGGGCACGGGTGAGATGCCTGGAAGTAGGGGAGGGTGTAAGGGAAACCGAAGGGCACTTTGCCTCTGTGCAAGACTCTCGAGTATAATTAGATGTCCTAGTTTACACGGTATCTCATTATAAAATCCGTTCGCCACAATAACGACAATGTGCACTCTCAACCGGGGCGACGTAGACCTACGCGTCGTTCGATAACGCGGATGTCTTAAGCGATGCGACTGTCAGGAACGTCGTCTGGTACTTACATCCGTGAATTATGTGTTATTAAAAAATGTATTATTACCGATACTCGGCTGTCGCTAGGCGTAACGTACAATCGTATTTCCTGTCAGCGAGGTACGTCGATTCTCATTGATTATTTTGTTGATGAAATTTGGCTTTGTTCAGTAAATTCAATCGACTACAGTGAGACGAGTCTAAGGCATAAATTTCACCGGGTAATATGTAAAACTTGACTCAGCGATGCTTTTCGAAACTCTTCGTCACTTCCGGGTAACGCTACTTGCGGTCAGGATGGAATTTCTTGAAAGCTAGGAGAACCGTGACTTTTGGCCGCAAGCCAAATCAACCACGTCGACTACGAGAGAGCGCAATGACGACGTCTTTCAATTGCATTTGAATCTTTGTAGGAATCGCTGACGCACCCTGCAAACTGCCACAGTGTAATCCGCATCCAGTTATTACGCCAGAGCACGTAATTCTCCTGGTTGTGAAAATACGTTGAACGATACCAGATGGTGGCAGCATCCTGAGGATCCAAGTACCACGAGGAAGGACAAAGCTGCGGATTAGTCAGAGCTTAACTACGGCTTAAGATCCTGGTCCGACACTTCCTTCCTGGGACTTGGTGGCACAATGAAGAAACGTTCTTCGTGGGAAAAGCTTCGAGTCGAGTGTGCAGTATCTTAAGAGACATCAGACAGGAAGAGGAGACGAGTGAGACGTTATATATCCGCACCAAGAGGATCGTATGATATAGACACACGCGCGGAAAGTAATCCAGCCTTTATCAGTACACGATAAGGGATTGGGCAAAAGTCGTTGCGATATTTTATCAGTAGCTATAAGAAAAGCCAGAGGATGATCTCGAAGGATCCTCGCCTTCATCCTGGGGGTACCTATTGATCCTGTGGAAGGAAAACTGAAAATGCGGAAAAAACACTCGTTAGTATCGACTGTGCATTGACAGCCGCAGTCCTCTCATTCAATTACGTTGATTATATCGTCCATGTGGGAGATGAGCCCACAGAGCTTGAATTCTCGTGTCTAATTGTAATTCCTTCTCTAAAAGCCGACATTAGTATCACTTTGTAACCCTAGCATATGTTACCCATGTAGGTCGCATACGTGTTGACACTGTGTGCCCGGATACGTATGTATCCTGGGTATCTCTAGGTACACATGTACAATCGTCTATATTCACGGCGTCATGTGGGTAGTACACTAGCGTGTTAGTGGGTCAAGTGTGAACCACTAATTACCCGGTGGTACCCTTGTTTCCCTAGAAAAGTAAACTTTGCCGCAGCTCTCGGCACTCTAGCTCAGCGCGCCGGTGACATTGTACTCTGTCGACTTGTTCCACTGGATTCACGTGCATCGGTGTAACCAGACTCATAGAAGCGTAACTGTTTGATAAGGCTGATAAAGATAGGAGAATATAAAGACGCGGCCTTGCGATGTCTGGACTTTACGACTGGCGGCAGTAGCCATGTGTAGTTACGATCTGGGGGACGTAGAAGGTAAAGCAGGGTCAGGTTAGGTTTAGGATGCCGTGATCTAAAATAAACGCTAAAATAGAATCTTGCCCTGGGAGAAGGTCAAGTGCGTGTTTTCTCGCTTGAGAGCAACCCTCGCGGACGTCTTTGTTGAGTTCAAAGATTAAATGCCGTATGGGGGATGCTGTGGGAATGAGATCTTTTACTTTCAAGAGAAACTTTGAGAAATTAGGGACTGCTTATATTTCTCTTAATGAACTTCGAGTTGCCTTAGTGAGAGGAGATCGAGTTTCTAGGGGTGGAAATTTGTAATCTGAGATCATTGCTAAATTTGTCGCTGGTACACAGAGAGGCAATACGACTGGTGGCGACGTCTGGTAGACATTTAAAGCGGTTTAAGCATTCTAAGTACTCTAAGCACTCTATACGTTACTCATTATAGCTCTACCGTTTAGTTCACTGAGTCACTGAGGTCTCGTAGTTCCTATAAAGCGCAAACAGAGGGTTTGACAGATTTTCTAAAGAATGGAGCGAAGATTGAAATAAAGCGAGCGAGTCAAACCACCATCTATCACCAGCGCCGAGTTCACCTCGTTCAACCTGGAAAAAAATAAGGGAGTGAAAGGAATAGTCCTGGACTGAACTGATGACTCCAAGAGGAAGCTGACTCCGGCACTGAGCTGATTTATTGCCAAACTTCTTCCTTGGGACTTTGACACATTTCTTGTCGGTGCCTAGGGCAAATTGTTTTTAGAACCTCTCGCCGACCCCCTGAGACTAATGAGCCGCTCGTAATCACACGACCCTTTGCCTCCCTCTAGAGATTCTCTGCTACCTCTAACCTCCTAACATCCCTCACTTTCATACATCGCTGGTCCACCGTGCTACGGGCTATACATACCGCCTTCGGTTTACCAACATATCCCGACTACCCTCGTCAGCCTCTCCTGGGCTCGGTGAATTCCTCGACGAATTTCGCGACGACCTCGGTGGGATTTTTATGACAGACAACAGATGTTCTTGCGTTACTTTTCGCACCGACCTCGGGACCGCGCGTGTGTTTATACACTACATATTTCAGCAGCGCCTCTCAAATTGATCCTACGTAAAATTCAGGAGATTCATCTCGCGCCGCCTTTGACATCCGGGCCAGTATTGCCGCCGTCAATTGACGCGTCGAGGAACGATCGTAGAGGCGACTGAAGCGAGGATGCTGCGATGGGAGGCAAACGCGGAGGTCGGACACATCTAGCAGACCCCAGGAGATCTTCCGGAATGACTCGGACAGTCACTGTTCGCAGCTTCCTGGACCGGACCATGTTTATAGGCTCCGGTTCAGGCTATCTGACATTGACCAGACCGCCTAATTTATTGTCGTGATTGTTAGAAAAAACTGCGGACGACCTTAGTCGAAGCAATCGTAACTATCCACCTTGGACGTATACGACCGCTTCTTCAGCCTCGACCTCCTCATCCTCGTTCGTCTCTTCAGCCTCATTTTCATTTTCACTCTCGTTGCCTTGCTCTTGGCTTAGACGCTTCGCGCTGGACTCGGCCAAGCTATTATTAGTAGTGACCGCCGTCATTCTATTTTGTTCCTCTGCATCAAGCTGCGTCTCTCTGGGCGGGTTTACAATCCTTGTGAGTCGGCGACAGCCAGCCACCCTACCGGATATCGCAGATCCGGCTAGAGTGGTTCACCCTGAAATACACCTAGTAGAGAGGAGTCATCTAGCTAGACGTGGGGTAAATGAGCGTAAACGAATATATCGTATATCCTATACACACATACACACACACACATACCAAATAGATATAGAACTCAGTATAGGAAGGATATACCAAGATACGAGGATACATCCTGGCGTGTTTGGCAATTAAGCGAGTGCCGTTGACGCTCGAGCACGATTTAATTACCAAGTGATTAATGAGTCTCGCGCTCTTCGGTGAATTCCGTCGCGACGCCACTGTGGGGTAGCGAAGGGGAAATATTTGATAGGGAAGATGCAAATTCTCTACGACTGTTGCAACTTCAGCCAACCTCCAAAAGCGATACTGGAAAACGAGGTTGTACATTACGTAATGGGACTCTAAGGTGCCTTATGATTGTCGTGACAAATTTTTTTGTCATCTTTACATTGCATTTTGAAACCAACAAAATTTTCATCTATTGTCTTCAGTTTACTGGCTGCGAGATGCAAAATCTCTTGTATTTACTCTACTCTTGTCTTATTTTTCGCGCAAAATGGCTGCAAGCCAACAACCAACAGCGGCGTTACCGGGGAGGGGCGAGGGGAGGTTAAAAGGTAGGATTCTAGGGGCTGAACGGAATCTACGCGAAATTCTCTCTTGTGGCAATTACACGACAGCCCTCGTTCCGAGATTTCGCAATCTCGCTGTCTGCGAAAAAGATTTTAGTTGGTTGGCTGGGTGGCAGCGGGGAGGGGTGAGTACCTGCTGAATTATTTTGGGGGTTGAGCTCGCCCGTTGGTCTGAATATATACTTTTACTACAGTCAAGTCAATATCAGACAGAGGGGGTTGCTAACCTTATACACGTTTCACTCACGCGTTTCCTACACCCTTGTATATAAGTATGTATATGCCCCACCACCCCTCTTACACCCTCATCCCCTACTGTCGTTTCGCGAAACTTTCACCATACATAAATTTAATGAGTTTTCCCGAGAAATTGTCTCGCTGCGAATCGCTGTCGTTAACGATCCCATTCAACCGTCATTTTAATTTGATTGCAACCAACTATGGGAGACGTAGAATGCTGGGATCCGGGTCTACGACCTTAATTCGAACTTCAGTCATAAACTTACCCTTATTTCGTAACCCTTGCCTCGATTTCATCTCGTGAGACTTTTTTCTTTCAATCTTGGACAATCAAGTCCAAGTAAGTAAAATTTTACCTTTTGTAAAATTGTGTTGTTTTCAGTGATCTTATAGGGGAGGGGGTGTCACCGGAAGTTCAACGAGTCATCCAAGAAGAAAGGAGGTCTATACTCTTAATGACTTTACGTCACTAGACAAACAGTCAAGGTCGACAGTGGGTAGGAACGGAGAGTCTCGGCCAAATTAGGGCTGTTTTTTCCCTCCCTTAAAGCTTCCCGAACACGTTTGTATAGCGGCGACATTATTAGCTCGCCGAGCCGTTACCCTAACCTCCTTTGCCTTTCTCGACGTTTCCATCAATCACCTTTCTTGGCGGAGGGACTCCAGCCGGTACTGGTATATGCCAAACGGCCGTATCCATCCCTCCTACACCCCCTACGCTTTATACCCGGCGCACTTTTCCGACCTCGAAATTATTTCATACTCCATTTACTTGGTATACCGACGTGGATTTATCGGTTTTGTCAAGCTACGATTTTTCTTTCCCTACCCCTCGTCTTAACAAACACGATAGAATGTGACCACTGGCGTTCTACGTCACTTCCGTGTAGCCGCTGCGCGGCATCTTTCAAACGCTTCGAACACATTTTCTCATTTGCATCCGAGTGTGTCTAAGTACTAGGATTCGTGTTCCGTGTGAGTGAATGTAAGAGGAAGAGAGAAAAGGGAGAAAAAGATAGGTCATAAAAGGTCTCGTAAGTCACACGGTCGACTACACTTGCTCTTGAGTTCGATTACTCGGAACGAAAGAGGCTATCGAGTCGTCTCTTCCATGCACGCGAGAGCCCTAGTAAACAAAGAGAGAGAGAGAGGTGAAAAGGATCATCGATGCAATTACGTAAATTAATTGGCTGTTGCTCCATCTCGGATATTTGTACTCGGCAACCATATCCTTCCGAGTGGTGAACGTATTTTTTCCTTTGCTTTTGTACTTTTCTTTGTTATCATCTTTCTCGCTGCTCCCTCCCCCTTTACCGTAAAAATTCTCGTCCGCGTTTGGCAAAACGAAACGCGTTCCCGTGGGCGATCCCTACGTTGCTTTCGGATCTGCTCAGTTCCCTCGGGACGAATTTCAGGAGAGTAGAGACCGTATCTCTCACTATGAATATACTTGGGATTCAATTTTCTGGCAGCCTCGGGCCTGCGAACCTTCAAGCTTCCTCTATAGAATATATATATATATATATCTTCTCTTTATGTGTATCTCTCTGTCTCACTCCTGCTTGTATATCCAACCACGGAGAAGTTTACTAGCCGATTGGGCCAACGTTTCCACGCTGCTTCACCCGTTTCCCCGCTTCACTGCTGCCTTCCTTGGGTCTCTACGAAATGTGAAAATCTCCACCAGTCTATTGGAAATTGTCGATTTTCAGCCGCGATTTCTTTTTTTTTTTATTTTTTATTACTATTTACTTTACCTCACTTTGCTTTCCTTTATTTTCGTTTACTTTTCGTTTTCTCGTTACTTCACCCGTTACGCCAACCTATAGGTACCCAGGCTCCTTTGCCGCGTGGAAATGTTTCGAGAATTGCCGCACGACGGCCAACAGGCTGCCACGTATCTCCAACCTCCAGTCTATCGCATCCTCGGTAACTTCTGTAGCCGCCATAAAATAATCCATTAGTTTACCCAACTACGAGACACCAAGTAAGTTCCTGGATATTGACGCTAAAGCGTGTTGGTATAAGGGATGGTGGCTAACGCCGCCTACAACCGGCTTAAGGTTCACCTCGCTGCGCGTCTACAGTCGAGCTTCAATCGCTGCTAAAAGAGAAAAGAAAGAAAGCTCAAACCCCGGCAAACCTCAGACTCGAGAGATTCTTAAGTGGCGAACTCTGTTCAGTGCTGAATATACTTTCGTAAGTAGGAAGCTCACCTTTGACCCTTATGCTCTTTCTCTCTTTAACCCCCTGCACCCCCTATTTTTCTAATACCCATACCGGGATCCATTATCTTTCCTATTTGAAAGCCGTTCTTCCTCCTTCTCCCTTTTTCACCCTTTTACCCCGTACCATCATTCTCAATTTGATCATAGGAGCAACCCCTGATTGACACCAGGGATACTTCTAAAACGGTTTCTAAGCCCTCCCTTCCCCCCTTCACGTTAAAGTCATCGGCAACGTCGTCATACACCCCCGCTGCGAAGACCAGGAGAGGGTCGTTTGGTGCGCTACGTGAGTTTTCATTAAAGCTATCATCCCCCTCGTACATACAAAGTAGCCCACTCTACCCTGATCCGTCGTTAACGTCTCAACGTTCTTATAATCCCAGGAACATGTCCCCAGAACCACAATGAGGAACTCTCGTGCCTTAGCGTCGACCCGTAATGATAACCTATTTTGTCATAGGACCACCTGCCAGGCCTGTCACCCCAAGTCTGTATCTCGCCGAAGTCGAATCGATGAGACGATTTTCTCAGTTTCTAGAAACTTTTATCCTAGTCTAGGTAATTTCTGAAATTTTCACCAATTCCGACCTATGGAATTTCTATTGCCGTCTAGCTGCCGATACGATATCATTGCCAATATCCGAGCCTGCTATCCCCTAAACTCAATGTCACTGGAGGGTGTGGGTGGGTCCATCAGAGAATGAATTGTTTACTAGGGCCGGAACTCTGCTCGCGTTCCTGACTATGGCACGTATCGATACTATGCCTAGAGAGAGAGAGAGACAGAGTGAGAAGGGGGGAGGAGAAGAGATGCTGGTACTTCATAATATTGGATTCCGACCCACGGAATAATGTCAGAGCCGGCGTGACCCGAGCCGGCGCGATACGCTTGTTCTAGTTTTCAACTGAATTCCTGAGCATTCTCTGTCTCTCTTTCTCTCTCTCTCTTTCTCTCTTCCGTTTCAATCTTTTTTTTTTTGCTCCCTTAACTTCCTACAGAACTGTTCTTGTTACCACGTCAAGTTCCCAACGATGATTGGAGTGTCGCTATCACGATGCTGTTTTATTAGTAAAGTCGATTGATTTCTAGCCCCATTGCAGGTGGTCCACCCTTCTAACCTGGTAACGAGATCACCGCGGGGGTTCTTGAAACTTTACGAAAGTTGAGCGTATCTACCGGTCCGAATGATCCGCGTGATGCCAGGGGTGAGAAATGCCAGGCCAGAGGGGTTGGCGGCCGCCACAAGTGGTTGGGACGAGCGACGCCAGCCGAACTGGTACCGTAAGGGTTTGAACGGCTAGGGGTGTGTCTGTAAGGGATCGAACGAAGTACCTGCCTCTTAAAAGTGTATTAACAGACTCTCCTCACCCTGGACCAACCCTCGATCAGCAGCTATGACCTTGCACGAAATACACCCCGTACGAACTCAATATTCCACTTGTTTCCACGTCTATGCGTCCCGACGTCGACCTAGTCCGTATTCGCTGCTTCGATCGACGTCTCCAGTATTTTTGGCGTCGACCCTTGGCGTCCTTTGACGTCTATCCAGATAATCCGAGTGTTTTGCCGCGTTGGCAGGGGATTTTCCTTTAGCAATTCGCGGCGACAAATGGACGTGGTACATGACATGATCAGAACTTGGGTAAAATCGTTTTGATGACCTTTGACCCAAGTTCGATCCTGAGCTGAACTCTACGGATTTCTTCATCGTTCTCCGGCTTCAGGTCGCCGATAACTCCAGGCCAAAGACGCTGAAGAGTTTCTTCGCCTCGAGCAACTGCGAACCTACCCTCCCCCTCGTCTTCCGCTTTCATCGTACGATGTGGTGAATTCAATCGGCAGTCATGTGATCATGCAAAGGACCCTGAATCGAAGAGAACGGATGCCGAGAGACTAAAGACAGACATGCCGAATTGGATGAAACAACAGTGAGCCGACTGACGACCGTGAGCTTTGACCCGGTGACCTGGAGTGCGTGGCTCGTCAGGGGATGAAGGAGGTCCGGGGAAAGTTCTCCACGCGGGATGGAATCGATACCTGCCTTCCCTAGCAGCCATCTCAACCTGCACCCCCATCTCGTGACTCCTGCCTCTGACTGTTCTCTCTCCCTGTCTCTCACTCACTCTCTTTCTCTCTTTAACCTAACTAAAAGCTTCATAACGACCAAACAAAATGGATCCTAGCACACAAAAACAACAAACGTGTTTTTCCTGCAAGATAGAGCTGCCACATTTCTTTTACCCTTATCACATAATTTTCCAACGTACCTCGCCGGATATGGATACGTGGCTCTAGCTTCTTCAGACAAGCGGATATAACGAGGGAGGCCGTCATTGAGCGTCACCTGTGTACCACAGGAATCGCGCGTCGCGACGCCGGATATGGTTGAGTCACGTGAATAGCACAGATTAGAAAGTGCCGGTGGCTTTTATTCTTGTGGAAATACTAAAACATCCCTTTCACTTTGACAGCCAGTGACAACTGTTGAGTCGGTTAGGTAATTTTATTCGGGACAGCATCAACCCCTGGCTGCCAGGTGAGATCCGATACTAGGTCGGGTTTTTATCGATCCCCCACCCCTCCATTTCTCTCCCTCTTACTATTTTTTTTTTTGCATTTTATTTTCTATTCCACCCTCAATCCTAAGCTTCGTGGTTCCAACATCGTCATCAGGTATTCCTTGTATCGTCCTTCTCCTCTGGGTCGATTTAATCCTCGTTTTCGTGTGACTTATCTGATACGAGAATGACCAGGAGTCTCTGGCTGCTTCGTATTCATGACTCGTACCGAACCCGACCATTCGCTCTTCACGAAGTAAATCTTCGTGTTACGCTCCGCGTCCTTTTCGATTACCCAACAGCATCGCTCGGTTATTCTTTCTCGATTTTCTTTAAAATTTTTTAATTCTATCCTCAGACCTTCGCTCGTCGTTTCTTTTCATAAGACCGTCGAGCCCACCCATAAAACACGGCATTTTCAGCTATATTCACGGTTCTTTGAAAGCTCGAAACTTTGCGTACATAAATTTGGCATTGTTATGGAAAGATTCAAGTATTTTTCAAACACAGCCCCGGCCGTACCTTTTACACAGTAAAATCATTCGATGATCAAATATATGCGATATTTTATTGTTGCTTGTTTATCAGACGCAAATCATTTTTCGAACATTTTTTAAACGTTAGGATCGATGTACACACGAACGGTCGGGATAGACGAATGGATGGATACACAAAAGATCCGTGGGTTTAGAACGCCATGATTTCCGTCAATTATTCCATTATCAGATTGGCCTCCCTGCTGCCTGGTTCTGTGACACGAGTCTCGCTTGCTGCTACCCCAAAAAGATTGTCCCTGTTGTCCCATTTACTTCTCCGAATGTCTAGGAACACGGAGCTAAGCATCCACAGGTTGTCGGGTGCTAAAGCCGCAGAGAGGAAAAGAAAGAGGATGAAGAAAAGGTCTGAGAGGTTTGAGAGTAACAGGAAGGACCATCCTCCCAGCATCCTTAACATCGACTACCCCCTTCAGCATCCTTCCATGTTACTCCCAGGAGTGAATTCTCTCTGCAGAGGGAATAAGGACTCGTTTACCAATTTCTTACCAGTCGCCTGTTGCCTTTACCGAGTCCTGCTTCACTGAACTTCAACGACTCTCGCTGAACTCTATAGACCTGGAATAGAGAAAGATGGTCGGTGGTATTGAGAGAGATGGTCGTGGTGGACGGGTCTAGCATTGTAAGCGTTTAAAAGCCGTATGCTTTTTGTCTCTTTCCTTCTATCTCGTTCTATCTCTCTCATTCCGTTGATTCTCTTACTCTTTCTGGCAATGCCTCTCTTTCTCTCCCTCTCTCTCTCTCTCTCTCTTTCGTTCACGAGGAGGGGGAATCAATACACGAACCTCCTGGTATTACCGAGGCTGCCGTAGCAGCAGGCCTCAACGAGCCACCCTTCTCGTTCTGGCAGACACCTTGTTGCTCCTGCCAGCCAATATTCACTGCTTTAAAACAAGGCGTCTCCTGGTTGGTTAAAAAACGATTTTTAACGGGAAATTTTAATGGGTTCTGTCGTATCTCTCTCGCTCTTTCTCTACGTTGAATTATAGATTTAAGATGGGTTCGTGTACTGTGTATAATATATAATTCATGTATCGAATGGGTGAAAACGAATCGCCTGCACACGCGAGCCACTGGCAATCCTAGCGTAGATCGTCTTTTGTCCAGGAATGGGAAGCGTCGGCAGCAACGCGACAGGGACGACGAGCCCGACGACGTCGGCGTCCCTGCCAGAGGCGACGCCGACGCTCAGCGAGCGTGAGCAGCTCAAAATCGAATTCTACAAAACGTACGATGTGATGACCGGCGTGAGGATCGCCGCAACCCTCGGCGGCTTCTTCAGCCTTATGGTGCTACTGGTCGTCTACAAGAGCAGGTGCGAGTTGACGCGGTCGTACCGCGAACTCCACGCCTCGCACCCTCATACACTTTCGTAGGACGATGCTCTAGGAGACCCTGGATTTTCAGGTGCAAGTCGAGCAAGCAACTGGAGGATCCTCGACTGACGGCTGCAGCCGCGGCTGCGGTTGCCGAAGCTGAGGCCGAGGAGAGGGCCCTGGCGGCTGCGCTGGAGGCCATCGCTAGGCTACCTCCGAGACCTGGTCGTGGACCCAGAAGGTCCTTGTGCGTCGAGGTAACTTTTGTACATTGACCTATTGATCCCTTTTTTCACGTTCGGTTAATCAGTTTTGTTAGCCACCCCCTGATGCCCTTGATTTCCCATTAACACATCCTAGACCACAGAGGTACAGCACTGCGACGTTATTTGCCAGGTCACTCAGTCTCAGCTGCCTGTGATTGCCCCTCGCTTCGCATCCGTTGGTGGTGGTGGTGGGTACGATGGGCTTCTGGCACCGCCTATCAGGCAGCCCAGGTTGGCACCACCCGTCGATCACAGAAGATGCAGCTCCATCACCTGCAGCAGCACAGCCAGTAGCTACCTCGAGAGACGCGGTTCGGCCATGGCGATGCCCTACCTACCGCCGCCCCCTTCCTTCCCGCGTCATGCTGCCTACGACGACGAACCCTGGGATCTTTATTATCCCATAGACATCCAGGTTAGCATCCAGACTCGATTCTCTATTGCCTCCTGGAAATGTATTTCCGGTGCGACTTCGAAGGTACGTAGCGCGCAGTACGTTCTATCACAGGTTATACAGCCGACGCCGGATATGTCACCATGCGGAAGCGAAGCTGGTCTCTACGCCGGAGTATCATCGACTCGTCGTGCACCTCTTGCGTCCATGGGTAGTGTGGACCCTCCTGAACCTGACTCTAGGTCCCTGGGCTCCGACTCGGTTTTTCTCGATGATGAGGACTGTTTGGATACGGAAGACGAGGTTTCTGGGTTCTCAACTGACTCGGACGCCCCGGGACCCAGTTGCCGAAGGTTCCTCAGGGTTCCACCGAGGAAACGACGCACCCCGGAGAAGTGGGATGGATGTGCCGGCTGTGTGCCAAGACGACGAGTCGGTAAGACAACCAACGGCGCCCTACGTCCCTGCCAAGCATGCTTGACGATCAGCGCTGCCATCGAGACGCCAAGGTAAATCACTGATCTCTGTCTTATCTCATAAAGTATTTTTTTTTTCTTTCAAATCCTTCCATGATTTATATGTTTTTCTGTAAAAGATCCAATTTACCTACCTATGGTAGATCGTCAGTCATATCGACCAGCAACACTACCAACAGCACCAGCTCCACGAGCAGCACCAGTAGTAAGAGCACCGAGTCCCCACCGTGTTCGCCGCCGATCGAGCTCAGGCATAGGCCGATGCCACTGATGCCACAATCATCATTAGCGACCACGACGACGACGATGACGACGACGACTGCAGCAACGCCGATATGGTCTCAGGAGACGCTCTTCTAGTCGCCTCTTCTGTATTTCTGAGATTGATCATTGGACGCGGCCGGTTCCGTGGGAAAAGGGGAAAAAGCTAGAGGAACTCGCAGGCACGAGATCCCCATATGAATGCATACATATCGGCCTCCCATCGGCCCGAAGGAACGCCACTCCATGTAATATGAAATATTTCCAATATGAATGAAAGCGAAGAACGCCGACTAGGAAGGCTCGTGCGATTGGTGCGACTGGTGCGAGGATCCGGGCACTAAAACCAGAGCAAACCTGGATTAAGGTTCACTTCCTGGTGCATTATTGAGAAAAGAAACTGCGCGCTTTGGGTTCACCACTCTGGCAACAGCCGACCCTTTCCATCACGGATCATCCCTCCGTCCGTCGTGCTCGATTCTTCTAACCCTTCATTGCCATCGCCTTACAGCGACAAGAAGCAACAATGACAGAAATACACACAACGCAGAAAACAAATAACATCCATGCCAATCAGTCAGTCAGTCAGTCAATCAGTCAGTCAAGAAAAGTGATAACGTTAGTTAAAAGTGTTGGCGATGGCGAAGCTGAAAGGTAAGACGACGAGAACCTAAGGATCATCCCAGCACCAAGTACCTAGGTAAGTGGACTTGCCAGGACGCCAGGATATTCTTGGGGATCGTTACAGCTCTAAGAAAATGATACGTGTTAAGGAATTATTTTTCTACGAATAACGTGATGATAATCAAAGTCGTGGTGCACCGCGAAGTCGGATCTGCACGGCAGCCTACCCGTTAACGTTAACGTAGCTGTAACTATAGAGTCCAGGCTAACCTAAGCTGATCATTGTTGAGGGACAAAACCCACCTCGTTATTATTGTTATTCTTTATTAATCGCCATCTAAGCACACGTGTATGTATATTCGTCATAATTTTTTCAATCGTTCACAATCTTCCCCTCATTGTTATCGCCATTGTTATCAATTCTCGTCATTATTCCAAGCGCACGTCAGAGCCAAGAAAGAGAGAGTGAAAGCTGCGAGAGACAAATGAAAAATGTATTCTATTTGTATATCCTCCTGTAAACTCCTGTAAGTTTTGAGTGTGCGTGGTACGTGTCTAATATTCCTCCTATGCATATTACAGTAGGTACTGTGTACTATTACGCAAGATCGATTCGTGCGCAATGCGAAAGCCCGTTCCACTGTTTCTCCATGTCTCCTTGTTCATCGTTCATCTTCCTTCTCATCGTTATCTCTTTCCTTTCCTAACCCTCCCTCATTTTCAAATGTAATTACAAGTCGCTCGACTGTTCTCCACCATTGTCGTTACACGAGTACAAGACATTTTTTACGTCACTCTTCAATATCATTTAGACAATTTAGACCTCGCCGCCCACGAGTCGATCCTTAACTTACCCTGATCTCCCTGGCAACCCCCACTGGAATCCATCTCTGAGCGCGTATACGTATATGAGAGAGGGAACTAGCGTTCTAGCGAGACATGCAACAAAACTATTAAAAGATATTAGATAGGTGTACATATTGTAATGCGCTGACACGTCGAAGTAACAGGAATATAACGTTGTCTACTTAAAGAATGAAAAATTGAAAAAAATATACATGTAACTCCGAGAGACGAGAGCCATGAGCCTTTCACAAGACAGATATATATATATACCTCGTGTAGTGTATGTAGGAGCCTCCCGATAATTTTACGTCTGTTCGTTTATTCATTTGTTCTCTTGACAATATGGAAAACGCCGGTCAACGCTCTATGGCGAGGAAACGAACAGCCGCCAGTTGACATAGAGGGTGGACGAATAAAAAAAATAAGTGCTTAGCTCGCGGCCATATACGAGGCAATTGGGTCTTGCGAAGTGCCGGCCTCGTCTCCGAGCCGTAAAAAAAGGAGCTTGAACTCGCAAGTGCTGCCGAATTGCCAAATGTAACAATCAAACTGTGTCTAGTCAAATTTAAGTAATGAGATATTAAGGCGTGCGTGTGATTGACAAGCGTGCCTGAGTATAACGAAGGGAGGACATAGCCGCGCTTGTGTAACGGGGGTTGTGGCGCGTGAGAGTGAAATATAAATAAGTAATATTGAAAGAGGGTTTTAGGGGGAGATGAAAAAAGTAATTATAATTAAAGAAGGAGTCGAGGAGAGGGGGGAATGAGTGAATCGGGTAAATGGATAATCGATTAACTTAGAATTAATGATCGATCAATTAGTACGAAATTCTTCTCTTGTGGTGCCTTTCTGTCGCACTTCTTCCAGTCGTTCAATTTCTTCTCCAAAAAGGCGCGTCCACATCGACGCGACGCTCAGAGCGGACGACGCGACTCTTTTATTTCCCGTGTTCCTCTACGATTATTTGATCGGTGATCGAGAAAGATAAATAAAAAATGGGGAGTTTCGCGATACTCATCATCGAGGACTTGGGCGAACTCTAGGGATTTTTTTTCTGTAAGTTTTGTTAATGTGAAAAGTGGGAAAAGTGAAATTTTTGCGTCAAATTTATGTCCCTGTCCCTCCCGTCCTTTCCCTCCTCAATCCCATACATCTCATCTTCCTCCCTACCTTTGGACTCATGGAAATATAATTTATGAAAAAGTTTGACTCTTTCACGTTATTTTCACATTTGCAAAAGTTACATAACAGAATCCCCCTCAAGGTCCACGATTCGCCAGACTTACTGGCTGCGAGTTCGACCATTAACTCTGGCGACAAGCGCAAAAATCATTAGGATGCGCACTCGGCTAGTTCGCTTTTTCTCGGCTAGTTCGCTTCTGGTGGCTTATGGGTATTAGAGACATACGGAAAAGACAAATACGAGTGAAACGAATTCGAGGGAAAGAGAGAGAGAGAAGCGAGAGAAAAACCCTGTGTCGTCAGTGAGTCGCGTAGACCTTCGTACTTTTATAAGTTTTCTACTCTTCGACTTTAGCTAGAGACTCTAGGCGTTATAGGCGATTTAAGGGAATTAAGAAAATTTTCAAGCAGCGACAGACAACCGTATTGCGACGCCAGGTCAGAAACCCAGCGTATTTTTCTAACGTAGAACAAAAAACCTGTATGATCGTCCATTTTCCATATATTCCTTAATTTTATCCCTCCTCCTCGCACCACGTTCCATCCAACCCCCTCGTAATTCAACCCTCCGGCACTAACCGCCACTTCCTGTCATCAGCTCCTCCGTACTTTCTCAACAGCCCTTAAATAACCTTGATCCATTTTTACCCTCCTATACACCTCACCATCACCACCCCTCTCACAACCCTCGTTCTGCTCGGTGCCAAAGAAATCCAAAGTGCTCTAAGAAGGGGCACTAGGGTGGCCATAACGTCGCTTTAACCTCCCTTCCGCGTTAAGGGTGGCTTCCCTGAGGAACGACGATTATCAGAGGGATGTGCACGTTGCGTTGTTTTTACGAATACGTTTCTTAGGGAGAACAAATGTTGACTACCTTATTAAGAGAGACAAAGCTCGTAATCATAGCCGTAATGATAAACGATCGTTAAGGGTTTAATCGGTTAAGCATCTGTTTTTGTAAATATTTCAGCGAGATTGCGAAGCGCGTGATATGTATGAGTGTACGAGTGCGAGAGAGAAAGACAGAAGGGAAAAAGCTAAAGATGAGAAAAGAAAAGGAAAGCGAGAGAGAGAGAGAGAGAGAGAGAGAGAGAGAGAGAGAAAGTTCAATAAGAAAAATTGTAGGTGAAAATAAGTCAAAATGGCCTCGAAGAAGTAAATGGGCTTGCAGAACGAGTTTGGCCGAGCATTCGTATTGGCACAATTATTAAAAGCCAAATTGAATCGATCGGCATATCAGTTTGAACTCGTACTGTGTCTCCCTCAAGATAAAGGTTCCGTTCGGCATTGATTGCTCGTTTTTTACTAGCATTTTTTCCTAGTCCATCCGCACTTCAACCGCACGTTATCTCCGTATAGAGTGCGTTTCAAGAAGATTGCGCGAATAAGCCCAATCGGCTGAATATCGATTGATATCGAAAGGAGCATTTATCACGCAATAAATACGATAAGTCACGCAGTGTTATTTGTAACGTTGAAAAGATCAAAATATGATCGAAACAATAAGTCGACGAGACGATTCACGTATACTTGGTGCATAGAGACACAACATATACACATCAACCACAGGAGACACACGCCGGTCGGTATTGGGACTTGTGACGTAATACACACTTACACAAGGTGTTAATGAATTGGAATAAATGTTACAATAATACACTTAGTTAGTCTTTAATTGTCTTCAAGCTGTACCATTGAGTGATTTGGATTTTCAAATTACTAATTTGTATCGTGTAATCAAGGCTGCTTGTCTGTTCTAGTAACAGACTTGTTACCTTTTTATTTCTGCTGCTCCATTGTAATTAGTAGAAAGTTTGATCGCGGCGGAGTAGCATTTGAATTCGATTTAGTTGTTTGACAAAAATAACCTTTTCTTTAAGCTCCTAACGGTTGGACAGCTTGGCTACGATATCCCCGATCGATAGAACGTATCGCCACGTGCGTAAGCATCAGCATAAAAAACTGTATGGCCTGACTGGCCTGTGAACCTTCATCAAGAAAGTAAAATAGCGAGTCCAGTGGGATAATATCTAGAAAAAGACCATCGATTTTACCTTTTATCGGTATTATAGCTGATGTCTATCGGACTTACTTTTTATTCGCTTCAGGATTTCTTATACGAGTCGGCCATTTTGACTGCCGGTTCGGGTCACCGATTCGCTTTCAGTGAATGTAAGACATTTTGATAAGTTCAGTCGCGATAACCTCACTCTATCTTGTTTATCTATTGCTTAATATTATGTTTCGCTATTATTTGAGTTAATGAGTGTACAGAATATTATACGTACCGAAATATGAGACCGGGCCTGACCTCTCTAATTAGACCACTTTGAATGCACACGGCGCATGCGCAGTACGCGCTGACGCTAACGGCTTTCTTGTTTGTGGTACGTCAACACTCAGTACCTTTTTAATTTCGTTATGTATCAGATAACAGATTCAGCCTATCAGAGTCGGTCTGCTATCTTAGTTAGTCGTTGCATCTCTTGTTTGCTTGACGTGAAGTATAAATGTGGAGTTGATTGAGTTTCTATTATTTAACTATTCTTAATTACCTGATGGAAAAGGTCATACGTAGAAGTATCGCCAGCTGTAAGAATATGGACTACTCCAGGTTCACTACAAAATCTTCGGGTAGACGAAAGCCCAACTTAATCAGGCAAATGAGTAAGTTAACAAAGTTCTGAGAGAATTGGATATTTTAAATACTCCATCCTTTTAAAGTAAAGGGCAGCTCAGAATGTTGATAATCATTCTCTGAATAATACCGAACTTACCTAGCCAAGGCCCGTGCCGAGAGACCTGATTCAATCTTCTTAGCTGGTGGATTTCCAAACACGGAAACATTTCCATTCGCTAATATTACTGTTACGCACAAGGATGGTCAGCGATATTCTCTTACTGGTCAGAATCTCGACACAGCTTTGCAATATGGAGCTTCTCAGGGGTAAGTTGTTCTGGTTGAGACATTTTTATAATTTGAAAATAATTTTTAATTTTACTCGCCGCCATCTTTTTCATCAGGTACGCTCCGCTTCTGCAGAAGATGAGAGAGTTTCAGGTAAAATGGCACAATCCACCAAGGAATGATTGGGACTTGGCCTTCACCACTGGATCACAGGATGGATTCTGCAAGGTATTTGACCTTCTTCTCGAGGAAGGTGATCCTATAATGGTCCAGACGCCGACTTATGCTGGAACCATTGGAGCGGTGAGCGTTCGTCAACAAATTGTCATTTTTCAAAATTGTGTCAACCGATCGACCAACGAACTGAACTTACCCGGGAATTAGGGAAAGTTCAGCTCGTAAAGACAGTCGATCGACATATAAAAGATTCATTGAGGATCATTAGGCAAATGTCGTAAAGACTAAAGAGGAAAAACCTGGTGCATGAATGTCAAAGAGAGAAACATACAGAAAGTCCTGAATCTTGGAATGCTGATAACGTGAAAGTCGAAAAGCGAGACGGCCTTGTAGAATTAACGGTTGGGAGTTTTCATGTCCGCGATAAAACGCGCAATTTACTTTATACGAGGAAGTTAATTCGATTGACGAACCAGCAGGTATAACTCTGCATGCAGAAAGCAACTTTCAGACGGAATTGCTGAGAAACAGACGCCATTTAGTACAGAACTGTAACGATATACCGTGGCATCATTAGAGTTTAGCTTTTGAATTGGATATTGTTGCTCCTAGATGGCGCCACTGGGAAATAATGTATCATACTTTACTATTACGTCAAACTATTTGTTTTCTTGCCTGTCGTTACCCGACATATTTCCAAATTAATTGTCTAAATCTTTTGATCATAATTTTTATGAGATCTTGAGACTCTTGAGACTTTGATGAGACCAGTAGTACTCACTCGTTGTCTCTCAACTCTGATTGTTCTTGACCCAGTCCTTGATTTTCCTTTCAGCTGAATCCTCTGGGAGTGGAAGTTGTCGGGATTGACGATGATGCTGATGGTATTATACCAGAGAGGATTGAAACAATACTGGAGAAGCGACGTCGGGAGGGCCTAGTGCTTCCCAAGGTAAACATTTATCCTTCTTCGTCGAATTGTATCTTTGATGTAAATTGAGAGAAGGATTTTTTCCCCCAGGTGCTCTATGTGAATCCTACTGGTGCGAATCCTACAGGGACTGTACTTTCCGAGGATCGTAGAAGGAGGATATACGAGTTGGCGCAACGTTATGATTTCCTTATACTCGAAGACGATGCCTATTTCTTTCTTCACTTCCTAGAGAAGTCACCGACATCCTTCTTTTCTTTGGATACCGACGGACGTGTTATAAGATTCGACTCGTTTAGTAAAATTATAAGCGCAGGACTTCGTCTTGGGGTTGTCACCGCACCTAAGCCTCTCTTACAGAAGATCATTTTTCATATTGAAAATTCGAGTCTCCACACTTCATCCCTCTCTCAGGTTCTGCTTTACAAGCTCTTCGAGAGCTGGAAGGATGAACAATTTGAAGAGCACTTTCGACACATTCAACAATTTTACAAAAAGAAACGTGACATAATGCTGGCTGCTGTAGAGAAGCATTTCACAGGTAATTAATTCAAATGTCTATCTCCATCGAAGCAACTAATCTATTCATTATCCACCAACGTCATTAAGATGAGTACCGTCATAAGAATGGACTACCCTTTCTTCTAGGTCTGGCTGAGTGGAGCGTGCCAAACGGTGGTATGTTCGTCTGGATAAAGGTTTTAGGGGTAGAGAACGTCTACGATCTGGTTATGAAGAAGCTTATACCTAATGGCGTTTTTGCTCTACCGGGAAACGCATTCAATTTCAACGTATCGCAGTCTGATCAGCATTTACGACTTTGTTATAGCTATGCGACGCCGGATCAAATCGATAAGGTACGTTTTAATGGGCAGTGAAATATCATATTCTGATGTCCATTTTATGTTCTGCAGGGTCTGGGCATCATTGCTAGGCTCCTTCGAGAAGAAACTGATAAGAAATAGAAGAGCAACTGTGTTTGATCAATTCTTTTGTTCACCTCTTTATCTTGAGTGAAATCTTTCTGTCAATTTCATTTATAATTATGTTGTTTTAATATTGTTAAAGAATGATGGATAGACTACTTCGTTAGCTCGAGATTTAGGAAGAAGTAAACTTTAGGAGTTTGATATTTTGCTGGAAACAAATCTCTATGATCGGGAGGTGCGCCAATAACGTACGATGCATCAATAAATGACAATCGACAAACATGACAGGCAAGAGTACTGTACCACGAAAGACGATTGTATACATTTTGCACCTTTCACTGCTCAGTTCGATCCCTTACATTTGTCAACTGTAATGTTTGTAATAATCGTTGAGTCCCTTTCACAGCATCTATTCCTATACTCTGTACCCTTTACCACTAATTCCTAAATTATAATAGAACAATTAGTTTGTATCTGAAAATACGTGTAGTGCAACAATAACAATCAAGTTGTCACGCAAACGGATCTCGAGTGTCGAAGGACAAACTGAGCCTTTAACCACAGTAGGTCAGTGACTTTTGCTTTTCTGTTTCTTCTCCTCTCGTCGTACACATCCGGTTAAGTAGCGATCCTGAAATTATCTTGAAGAATTAAAGGGAGTGTAAGATGGGAAGCGTCATTGTTCAAAATAAAATTTTTCAAACTTGTTTTCCTAGGTACAAGAATCAATATTTTTCCAGTTTTTTTTACAACATTGTTTATAAGCCTTTAAATATAAGCTATCGACAAATTACAGTTGCAGTTGATATTCCAGTCGGTAACTCGATGGACGAACTTCCGCCATACTCGGACTTGCGTGATACCAATGTTACTAGTCTATTTATCCTTAGTTACTAAAGTTAGTGACTGCAGCTAAAATCATTTTCTAATTAAGTTTTAGTTGCAAAGTCTAATTATTTTCTATAATAATGGATTTCTTATAATCTGATGAGTAATACTCAAATACGTTTGTTTAAGTTCGTTGGCGTCTACTGAATTTAACATTAGGTTAGTCTTTGTCAGCTGATTCAAGAGGCCAGTACGGACCATTGAAACTGGTGTTCAGAGTTGGCTGATTTGTCAAGCGGGTCTGTATATTTTTTTATTACTCCACTCCTATTCGAGAGGCATTTGTATCTAGTCTGTAATTACTTGGGATTTTTTCTGAATATAATCGTGAATTAAAATGAATAATATGATCTGCTGATGAGCTTTACGATATGCTTGGCGATTTCTTTGTTGTACGATTCTTTATGCAAAGGTCAGCAACAACCATCGGTTATTGACCTTTGACTGAAAAGGTGCCATCAATATTTTAAGGCTTATGATAATTTGGCCCGGATGCTTAAACGCTAGATGGAAGAATTTGTATTCCCAAAGTCCATTTCGGGATATATCAATAGTCTCAGCTTTTTGGAAAAATAATTTTCTTTCTTCTTGTAAGATACACTCAATGGGTATAAAGCTATGTCTATATTACACGTTCACAAGTCTTGAAATGTGACTGAAGATATTTTATGTTAGTATAATTGTACATTGGTGTCTGTTTCCTACAGATTACAATATAGAGATAAACGGTCATTGCTACTTTTTTATCTGTGCTTTATGGTAAATCTATTTACCAATATCCATATATTCTTTGTAGTGTAGAACCATTATTATGTGTCGTATTTCTGGATTATAAGAGTGTCTATGAGCATCTTCTTACATTTTATAGAGAAATACTTATTTTTATTCTCTTCTTACAGTACATAATTAACTAAAATGCGTCTAGTTATCTGTGATACAGTGGATTATGTTTCGGAGTGGTCAGCCAAATATGTTCTTAAGAGAATCAAGGACTTTCAACCTAATGAGAATAAGTACTTCGTTTTAGGACTTCCTACTGGTACATGATTTAATATCTTTCATTTACTTAAAAATGTTTATTGATTTGCTTACTTAATATTTATTGCTTCGATTGACAGGAGGTACTCCACTTGGGATGTATAAAAAACTCATAGAATATCATAAAGCTGGAAAGATTTCTTTCAAATATATAAAAACATTCAACATGGATGAATACGTTGACTTACCAAGGGATCATCCAGAATCTTATCACTATTATATGTATAATAATTTCTTTAAGCATATAGACATAGATCCAAAGAATGTTCATATTTTGGATGGTAACGCACCAGATCTCATGCACGAATGTGATGAATTTGAAAAAAAAATTAAGGAAGCTGGTGGAATTGAGTTATTTATTGGAGGTTAATAAAAATTTTAATATCTTTGTATTATGCTAAAGAAAGAGATATTTATAAATATTCTAACAATACTCTTTGAAAAATTAGGTATTGGACCAGATGGCCACATAGCCTTCAACGAACCAGGGTCCTCTCTAGTCTCTCGTACAAGGGTGAAAACCTTAGCTCAGGATACCTTGGAAGCTAATGCACGGTTCTTTGGAAATGATATAAACAAAGTTCCTAAACAAGCACTGACTGTCGGCGTTGGTACTGTGATGGATGCGAAAGAAGTGATGATCTTAATCACAGGATCACACAAGGCTTTCGCACTGTACAAAGCTATTGAAGAAGGTGTCAATCATATGTGGACGGTTTCTGCTTTTCAACAGCATCCACGCACGCTGATCATCTGCGATGAAGATGCTACTCTCGAATTACGTGTGAAGACAGTGAAATACTTCAAGGTACATTAGCATCCATTTTTTACATTTGTAAAATCCCTATCATTCTTCTAGCTAGAAAACCTACATGGCAGCAAATTTTTTCATTTTCGCTAACCCGACAATAACAACGCTTTAGCAAATCACAGAACCTGTATTAAGTTTTTCACTGCATTATCGTTAGCTACAAAATGTGCTCTCCATTTTCAAGATTTTTTATTATATGATTGGTATTGTATATTTCACCTGTATACTGTCCAGGCTCTCAGCGCGGTTCATCACAAATTGATTGAGGAAGATGGAGATGCGATCCCTCGTCGTCCTTTGCACGACGTTCAGAATGGTAGTTATCCATGTCTTATCTCATTGCGTATATAACGCTGTGACAAAACCCTTGACTTTTATGTGATCCACAGAGTTACTGTAAAAAATACAGAGCAAAGCAAAACGCTTGATAACTTTATCTGATGCTTATTTCAAATAGAGGTGTTCTATGGCAAACTTCTTTACATTTATGACTCTACTAATTAAAAATCTGCCACTATCTTACTCAATGACATTGTATGCTTCTGATATGATTAGATTTTGTGTTGTTAAAACCTTTTTTGTTACCTATTTAACACCAGTTAACAGACCTAATCCACGCCAAGTAGTGAAGATTTTAATACCCAATTAGCATAAGTGAATTGTCGAAATGTTAAAATAATCTATTCATGGTTTTTTAATTACAGAATCTATGGGGAATTCACAGTAAACTCGTAGAAGAAGGTTCGAGCTTGTCTATCTAAACTCCAATTGGCACTTTTCGTCATAAAATATACATTAAACATGAAAATTGAAGACTGATGAATTCAACAGTATCTGGACTAATGGGGGCGTAAATGGAATCATCTACTTGGTATGTAATAGATGAATAATATACGATAAATGGTGATTGATACGGAGCAGTATATACTTTATTATTCTACTATAATTTTATATAATTGAGCTCAGCGCTATAAACAGTACTTGTTACATTGATTATCACTAAGAGAAGCAAAGAAAAAACTGCATTCGGTTTATGGCAAATGGCCGGTGATTTTCTTTGCTTTTTTAATACTTTAAGGAAAGTAGTTACATAGTAACTAACATGCCACGATATTTTGATATTTCATTGTATTTTGAATAAATGTATTATTCTTGAGCATGCGTTCGGTCGTTGTATTCAGGTGTGTCCTGGAATATAACATAAATTATATATTCATCACACGACCTTCTAGGCATTACATTTCTCGCTTCTAATTTAAAAAATTAGTCAACATATTAAAGTTGTTGGGTCGATAAGCATGATGGGGATAGGGTGAAATTGTCCAATGACAGCAAATAATATTCAATTTAAAACAACATTGAAAACGTCATAAAATCTCTATTATGTGCGTCACGTGGAGGAATAGAGTGCCGCATACGCATTGAAATTAGCAGGATTAGCGTTATTGGTACGGATAAGATAACTAGAATAAATTTTTATAATTCTGCAAGAATATGAATGGGAATTACGTGATAACAGATAGTCTATCTTCTAATATGACATCTTAGCTATTACTACGTCAATTTCTAAGTAAATCGGTGGAATTGATTAAACGTGATCAAACGAGAAACAGATAACGTTTTACTTTTTATATCTTAATAGGGAAGTGAGGATAGGAAAGGATAATACTGTAATTTTTACCGTGGGAATTAGATAGAAGGCCGATAATAATTTTAAAGCGCAATAATATATTATCAATAAAGATTATAAGTTAAGTAAGCAGATAGAAGATAAAGAGTTTCAACAATTCTTCTGCTTCTCTTATTAAAGTAGACAATTACTCCATTACAATAGAACTTTGATAACTCGAATCTCTATATTTAGAAGATGGGGATTGATTTACAACAGTTTTCATAACAGCAAATTACTTATGCAAACGAAAACGTGTTCACAAACAGTACTTGCATAGTCACTACTTACATTGTAGATAGTAATAAATTTTGGAATTTTTGTATGAAGAATATAATTTAAAATCTTCTCATAGAAGTTCTACAAAATTGGGTACGGCAGGATCTAGGTCATAATAACAAAGTCTGAGATAATAATTAGGATTTCATTTCTGAAAACTGCGTGGATTTATAGTTTAACATTTTTGCTGTTAGCGACTGCAATCGGTGTTGATAGTGTTAATAATTATTATCAGATAAGCAATTGAGTACCGCTGTCGTAGAAGGTCGAATGAGGTAACTGGGAATGCACAAATTACGCTAAATTGAGTCATCTACATTTCACATCAGTTTAGTACTGCTGCTGACTTCAGAGTGCAAACAAGTATCCTCTATCATAGTCAAATAATTTGGATAGCTATTGCTTAGAAAAATATAGAAACAGTGAAAGAATTAACGTTATAGTCGTATAGAAAGTCCAAGTGCTTAGTGAAACATGCTTGAAGTTGTGATTCGTGATTTGGAAGGTGTATTACGAAAGAAACTTGGTGACAGACTAGTTGTCGATGACTTCAAAACGGAGAATCTTTTACCAGCGGGTGAGAATTATGGAAGTACAATTATTAAAGTGGACGCTGTTATCAGGAGGAACGAAGATGCTGACAAGGAGATTCTGCATGCGGTAGCAAAGGTGGCACCACCGTCTACTTACCAAAGGGAAGTCTTTCAGAGTTCAGTGACTTTTCGAAAAGAAATTGGCATGTACGAACATATTTTAAAAGCGTACAAGCAGCTGGAATTGGAATCCGGATTTAAGGAAGACGAAACCTTTGACATTGGTCCTAAGTATTATGGTTCTAGAATGTCATTAGATCCTAATGTCGAGTTCGATGACGACGCTGTGATACTATTGGAGAATTTGACATTTCGTGGTTATGCATGTGGCGTGCGGTCGGTGGGATACGATTTGGATCAAACGAAATTGATACTCAAGTCTTTGGCGAGATTTCATGCTCTTGGAATTGCTACGAGAATGAAAAAACCAGAAGAGTTTGAGAAATTAAAGATTTTTACGAAACACTTGGAAATAAAATTGGACGAATCGATATTAGACGGTTTTAAATCAATGATGGAAACGATAGCTGATGATTCTGTAATAGGAAACCATGCCTCGAAGATTTATAATTTGGATTTCCAAAATTCACTGGATACTATCACGGCGGAACCCGAAGAACCATGGGGCACCATAATACATTCTGACTTTTGGGTTAACAATATGATGCTTCATGCGGACGAGAATGGTAAACCGGATGATGTCAAATTCGTGGATTTTCAAACGTACGTGTATCTAAGTCCGTTACGCGATTTGATATTCTTTTTGTTTACAAGCCTTAATGACAACGCGCGAAAGCATACCAGTGAACTTATAGACTTGTACTATGAAAGTTTTCTAGGTGTTTTGGTTAGAATGAGATGTGACGTAACTAAGTTTTCGCGGGAAAACTTTGACAGACGTCTCTCGAAAGACGCAAGTATAGAATTATTCCATTCTATGTTCATGATGAAAATTTTGACGCTCGATGTTCAGGCTGACGGCGAGGATAAAACAAATCTGTCTGAAATATTCAAGTACAAAGGGAATGAATTGTATATTATACGCTTGCGTGAAATAATTTTGTATTTCGTCGAAAAAGGATGGTTGTGACGTGCGTAGAATGTATTATTTACTAAAGCAACAATTTCCGTATAGATGAAATATAAGCGTAGTTGCACGTGGAATTGTAATTTGTAAATCTAGCTTGTACTTCAAGAATTTAAATGCTTCGAAGCACAATTATTTTGTTATAATCGTTTGAGTTGAGAAACAAGTATATTGGCGTATTCCGTGCAAATGTTTGATATAATATATTGTAATTCAGTGAAGGCACAGTAATTTCAGTATAAATGATTATTTTATATCACCAATCGTTATTCTCAATGATAATTGTAACGATTAATCATCCCTCTATAATGCTTAACATTAATGTTATTAGTTTCCACAAGTGCATATGTACAGTGACTAACTTTTACATGTTGTCGTAGAGAAGTCGTACATACATATATTTAGGAACAATTTTATACTTTATTTCTGCTAACTCATTCAGTGATTTAAATAAAACAATAAGATTTATCATTGAATAAAGATTCCCTAGAATAATGACCGAGATAACTATCAACGCACACTTAGACTATAAACAGTACTTTAGTCTCTCTAAGCTTAGTACAGCTTGGCCTTTCATCGCGTTAGCAGCATCCAGCATCCAGCATCCAGCATCAGTGGTGCGTAATATTTCATAGTTAACTTGGTGAATTGGAGGGATATAGAAAGAGTGGGAGAAGTGAATGTCAGTCGTTCAGAAGAACTGCACGTGTAATCAGCCATGTTGAAAGTTGTATTGCGTGATTTAGAGGACGTATTAAGGAAAAATTTCGGTGATACGCTCGTTGTCGATCACTTCAAAACGGAGAATTTGCTACCGCCGGGTGAGAATTATGGCAGTACAATTTTTAAAGCGGATGCTGTTATCAGGAGGAGTGAGAATGCTGATAAAGAAGATTTGCATATGATAGCCAAGATGTTACCACCGTCTATCCAACAGAGAGAAATATTTGACAGTCCAGTGAGTTTTAGAAAAGAGATCGCAATGTACGAACAGATTTTGAAGGCTTATAGACAGCTGGAACTTGAATCCGGCATCAAGGAAAACGAAACTTTTGACATTGGTCCCAAGTATTATGGCTCTAGGCTGTCATTAGATCCTAATGTCGATTTCGATGACAACGCTGTGATACTATTGGAGAATTTGAAATTTTGCGGTTATTCTTGTGGCAAACGTTTAACAGGATACGATTTGGATCAAGGAAAATTAATACTCAAGTCTTTGGCAAGGTTCCACGCTCTTGGAATTGCCTTGAAATTGAAGAAACCCGAGGAATTCGCGAAATTCAAAACTTTATCGCAATGCTGGAAATTGAAAAACGACAACGAGGTGGATGTATTTATAAAAAACTTGCTGGAAAGAATGACCAGGGATCCTGCAATAGGAAAGTACGCTTCGAAATTTTCCTACATCAACTTTAACAATTTTTTGGACTCTTTGCTTATGATGCCTGAAGAACCATGGGGCACCATAATACACTCTGACTTTTGGGTTAACAATATGATGCTTCGTACAGATGAGAATGGTAAACCGGTCGATGTCAAATTTGTGGACTTTCAAATGTATATGTATTTAAGCCCGTTGCGCGATTTGATATTCTTTCTGTTCACTAGTCTCGATGACACCGCGCGCAGGCATATCGATAAACTTATAGACTTCTACTATGATAGTTTTCTGAGTGTTTTGGTTAGAATGGGATGTGACATCTCGATATTCTCACGGGAAAAATTTAATAACTGTCTTGCCGCAGACGCTAAGCTAGAATTAGTACACTGTATAATCATGCTGAAAATTGTAACCATTGATATTGAAACTGATGGTGCTGATAAGACGGAGGTATCAAACATCATGAAGTTTCAAGGTAATGAACTGTTTATGAAACGCGTGCGTGAATTAATTTTGTATAGTGTCAACAATGAATGGCTCTAACAATTATAGTAGAGCCATATAGACAAATAAAGTGAAAACGAAATTTTAGAGCATAAGTAACATGTAATAAGTATTCGATTGTTAAAAATTAAGGAATCGCCTGTGTCTCAGACACGTGTGTGATGGTTAAATCTCAAAAGTAATGTAAAACGACTGCTTCATAAAAGTGTCACATTGTCATGTACTTTGTTATTCTTATAAGTCTAAATCACACGTTATGACAGTTTGTTCTATGATATATCAGCAGTGCTACATTATGTAAGTTGTTGCGTTATTAGTTGGAAAATTATAAGTTAGAAATTTTGTACAATCATTTCGTACAGCCTTTACAAAAACAATGACGATGCAGTAGATGTTAAGATTTCATAACTCGTACTCCAGTAATGATTCCCAGCATTTTTAATTTAATGACTCCTTCAGTCACTATAATGCTGGTTTATGATACTGCAACAGTGTTTTAAGATAAATAATAATAACACTTTTGTAAGATATGATATCATTGGCTGAGATTCTTCCATATAGATAGTTGCTGTTGTTTTTTCCATTCTAGTATATCCTTGGATCTTAAAGCAAGAGCATTGTTAATCTTTTTTCAAATAGATATTGTATCTCAGAAAAAGTATATAGCAAGTGGCAACATTTGGATAAAAACATTGATTGTAAAACTTGTGTCAAAATTGTATGAATGTCGTATACGTTTTAATTAATGTAAAAAGAGAAACAATTTATTACTTGATTAACTTTTAAGACACTGGACAAAAATGTGGTCCGAGCAGCAAGCAATAATCACTTTAAAACAGCCAGATGAACTATTCAAATCCGAATATGGGGATGATATAATTTTGGAAAATTGTACTACGTCTAATCTAACAGCACCGGGTGACAATTACGGCAGTACTATGTACAAAGTGGAGGCAACGATTAAAACTGATAAATCCTCGAAATCAACGATAATTCATGCAGTAGCAAAGATGGTTCCTGCTGTCGATTTCTTGCGGACGTGCTTCGAATCTGAGAGGACATTTCCAAAAGAGATTGCTATGTATAAGGAAGTGCTGCCGGCGTATAAGAAGCTGCAACGGGATGCTGGTGTACAAGAAGATGACCTTTTTGATGGTGCCCCAAAGTTTTATGGAGCTAGACTGTCATTACTTGGAGATGAGAAGTTCGACGAAGACGCCGCGATTCTTCTTGAAAATTTGTCAATTGACAATTACAAGATTGGCAACAGGATCACTGGAATGGATTTGACGCATGCTAAATTAGTCATACAAAATTTAGCCAAATTTCATGGCTTAGGTATAGCATTGAAATTAAAGAGACCTGAATTCTTTGAGGAGATGAGGAACGTGGGTGGTTCTGAATTGATCAAGACAACTTTATTCATGTATGAAAATATTGATTCGATATATACAGAGTTGAGTCGTATACCAAGCATTGAACAATATACATCTCTAGTTAGAACGACAATGGAGAAGAGTGTTAAAGCAACGTATGATGTAAATGAACCCTTTGGAACTTTTATACACGATGATCTGTGGACGAATAATATCATGTTCTGTTATAATTCCATGGGAGTACCTGAGAAAGTAAAATTTGTGGACTTTCAAGTGTTCAGATATGCAAGTCCTATTAGGGATCTTGTGTTTTTTATACTTTCCAGTACGGTTGACGATGTTATTCAATCCCACTTTGATGAATTAATTGATTCGTATTATCAAAATTTAATAAATACCTTGAGTCAAGTCAAGTGCAATACTGGAAATTATACTAGGGAGAAATTTAATGTGGAATTGAAGAAAAATGCTCCTAATAAATTAATTGATACTTTGTTTATGTTTAAAGCGATAACAAAAACCAAAAGTGAAATTCAAAATAGTATGTTACTCACTCCAGAAGAATTCTTTAACCTACCAGGGAATGAAATATTCCAAAAAAAAATCGCAAACACTGTACTGCTTTACTCTGCAAAAAAATGGATATAAAATATCCATGAATTCTGTATTTATGCCCCACGATTGTTGGTCATTATTTTAAGGATTTATTTTGTAATAGTAATATTAGGTTTCCAGGTTGATAAAGTCTTGATGTTTATTATAATGAATTATGATAAAGATGGTAATAATGTCAAACTATATGTTCATTTTTTCTCCTCTTTTGCAAATCATTTATTTAAAAATCCTTTGTAATTTATAATAGAACTTATATAATTATCAAATATGTACACGGATTTCTTATGATGTTATCTATTATCATAATACCAAGACATATAATGATTAAAATAGAAGGTAAGGTCCATTTTACTTTCTTTTTATTTTGGGAACCTTTCTATTGCGATTCCTATTTTTTACGTTTGTAACTTCATAGAAATCGCTACCAATTTTCTTTCGTTTACCAGCTCTTTCGATAGCGCGGCGCTGTTTACTGGTTAATCGTTTTTCTTTTACATTAAGTTCTTTGTGCTTAGTATTTTTGACGGCAGATACGCTAAACGTGCCACTGGCAGATATCGTTTTATGATTCTCTGTTTCGCCATCACTAGAGTCGTAGTTCTTTTCGAGTATATCCAACGCACTCTGCATTAAACTATCCTTTTCAATGGCTGTAAAGGACTGGTCGTCATCGTCAGAAGCCATACTCTGTGTTCTAGAATCTTTGCCATCCTTTGCTTCATTTTCCTTAGCTGTATTATTCAAGCTTGTCTGAATTTCACTTTTGTTAACTGAATCATTCAATTCTTCTTGTTCTTCGCTGTCAGTATTTGATGATATATCAGACTGCGTAATGGACTCAGAAATGCTGGTACTTTTTTCATCGGCATTTTCAGTGATACTCTTATCAATGACTAAATCGTTTTTCATGTCATCAGATGAATAAGATAGAACTACTTTGATCTTTTTGAAATCCTGAACAACTGATATGGGAGCCTGTGGTCGTTCCTTTTCGGAACGGGTGTCATCAGTTTTCTGATCATCAAGTTCTTTAATGCACTCAACATTTTCATGTGTACTGACTGCCACATTTTCAGATTGTTTTGACAGAGGCTCTTCAAATCCAACGGGGGCTACGAAAAATGGTAATTTTCCACGCTGCCAGTCGTTGAGCACCATACGAGAAACTATTCCTATGTCAGGTTCACCTTTTTTGAGTAACTTTCCAGTTCTTCTTGCAAGCTTCTCCAAAAAATCTATATGATCAGACCATGCGTCGATTTTATAAGTTTTACGCATGTACTCCGGTTTAACACGCTCAAGAACAGCTGGAATATAATCTTCAGGATTTTGTACAAGCTCTACTCTCACTACTCCTTTCAGAACTTTCTCAGTATCTGTTTCTGATGACGGATAGACAACTCCTGGACAGTCTATCAAGTAAATACGACGCATGAGGGTAATGTATTGCCAAACTTTAGTTTCCCCAGCAATAGGCGCAACCTTACACACCTTTTTAGATCTCAAAGTATTGATTATTGAACTTTTTCCTGTGTTTGGATAACCAATAAATCCTACACTAATTTGTTTCCTGTCCATGTGTAATTTAGCAAACTGACGAAGAAGATTTATTAGAGAACCCTTTCCAAAAGGATGAGTTAAGGATGCATGGAAAGCGACCGTAGGGTATTCAGCACTTAGAATTGCGACCCAGCGTTGCGTTACCCAAGTTGGCACCAAATCCACTTTATTCAGTACGAAAATCAGATGCTTATGGGCCTTCTCTGTCTTTAAATATTTCTCTACTGGAGGTGACCGAGTGCCCATAGGATCTCTGGCATCAAGAATTTGAAGAACAACGTCTGATGAGTCTATAACTTTGTATAATTCATTCCATATTCGTTTACTCTGACCAGCAGCCATTACCCAGTCTCTTTGAGCATCCTTCATTCCAGTATCAGGACGGATTAGATCAATGTCTTTTGTATCCTTTTCCTTATCATAATCCTCTTCCTTCTCTTCTGCATATTTCTGTAACTCATCGTAAGATGATATATTCAAATTTGGTTTTTTGCGTAGTTTCTTCGGACCAAAGACACTTTCAAAACTTTCTGTATCTAATAAATGCACTCGAGCATTTGCTGCCTTTTGTTGTAATAATGTCACAGGCAGTTGCGTTGGCTTTATTACAACTTGATACGGATTTTTCATAGCAGCACCTAGTTCTGTTTGAAATTTTTGTAACGCATTTTGTGAAATGACTCTTGTATTTCCAAACCATTTCTGATTTGGTTCTACACGGGACATTGTACCAGATGTATGCCATCCTTGAAATGGAGCAGGACTAATTATCTCTCCAACCTTATTACGCTTCGGTTTTTGATTCCGGTACATTTGTAATCTCTTAATAGTAGCCTTCGTACGAACTTTAGCTACTCCCTTGAGACCTTCTGCAACTCGTTCAGGATTCATACTATGCCCTGAACGATTAAAACCCTGCTTCCGAGGAGCCTTGCTTGCAGAGTGTGACTTTGCCATTTTTTCTAAAAATATACAGCACTTTATTTATAAACAGTTAACTTTATTTAACAACTTCATAGCCTATTTTTTTAAGTATTAAATTAATTATATGGTCATGTAACTTGAATCTGTATATGTATTAAATATATTTATTAGTGACTTATAGTTAATTTTCTACTAAAATTAAAACCTATGTTAACAAAAATCCTACTTACTTATTAAGAAATAATTATCCTTGCAACAAATCAATTAATTACAAGCAAACAGAGGTTATAACATTCCTCGCATGTGCAGGACAAACTGAAGCATTCAGCACCATGAGAAGGCAACGCAGTAGTAAATGTTTGTCTTCAGCACGACTATGTTTCCTGCTTTATCGATAGTTTGAAGTTGTTAAAAGCCTGTGCACATCCATGCGAATGGCATAACAATTTTGCAGATCTATGTCGCACACGTGAAATCCTATGGAATAATTGCACATAGTCCATTACATTTATTAAAAACGGCACATCCCCTCATTGAGGAGGCAGCCATAAGTAAAGAAAGGAAGGACATTTATTAAAATGTGCAAAGCGTTGCTGTAAGAGGATGGTTAAACTGTCAAATCTCAAAATGAATAGATTCGTAAGAAGTTGTCCTAAATTTTGATAAATTTTATAAAGCATCTATGGTAAGACATTCAGCAGTTGATTGTTTGTTAAAATAAGTATTAATGCAAAGACAACAAACACTTTGAGGACGATGTCAATTTTTCACTATAATGACAATTTGTCATTAATTGGATGATTTAAATTTCTTCATGTTGTTATCGTACAGAATTAAATAGTCGAGAAACTATAACTACAAATACAGTAATTATTAAAAGAAATACTGTTATCTGAAACATCCTGTATATGAATCATTACGGGCAAGTTCATAATGCATGCAATTACTGAAACTTGAAAAATTTATCGTCCGGTATGGGTGGCAGCACTCGCAGGAAGATTCCGAAGGGTGGGGGGTGGGGGGGGACATATAAGGAGCTGCACAAGGCTCGGAGCTGTCATTCCTCTGAGAGCTAGTCTCCTATACTAGTCTTTTGGATATCTCTACCCTATCCAACTTTTATTTTTCATTCTTTTATTTTCCCTTTCTTTCTTCCTTTTATTATTGCCTTCTCTTTTTCTTTATGTAATTAATTCTTCTTTATTCGTTTCTTTCATTATCTTATCCTTTCAATTATTATTTATTTATTTTATTCATTCCTTTATCTGTGTTTGCTCCCCTGTCATTCTACCCCTTCGTCCTACTTTCATTCATTCTCTGTTGTGTTTGTTCAATCGTTCCTATCTCTTTGGTCGGGTTAAGCATATTTAGTCTAGTAGTCATATAAGGGTAGTCACCCTGTGGGAGTAGCTACACGTATGCAGGTCATGGTGACGG